>JAODAL010025949.1:0-57654 GCA_025379985.1 Phyllomedusa bahiana
GGGGAATTTGTTAATTAAGAACATAGGCGACATGTATGATCGGGATTTGCGCCAAATTTTGGGCATCTCGCCTCACCGGCCCAAATCCCTGTCTGAAGCAAGATCGTGGGGGGCGCGGGCGTTCGCCACTTTCAGCTGCCCCTCACATAAAGGAGGGGGCAATGGGGGTTGTGTAGGGGTTCGGGGGGGGATGCGGCGCCTAGAAAAAATCGAGGAGTACGATCGCGAGTCCAAAGTGCGGCGCATTGCAGCATCGGCAGCTCTAAACAGGCAGACCTAGTTTTTTTGGGTCAAAATACCCGGCGGAGGGAAGGAAGCGAGAAGGGAACATGGGGAAGCATAAAAGAGAAATCCCCGGCTCTCAGCTCCGTGCGGGCTGGAGTATGATTCCGAAAAAAAAATCCCTTTATAAAGGCGGAAAACATTATCAAAAAAGAGCTCAAACCTAAAATAAAAAAAAAAAAAAAAAATCACTTTCCAAAAATCTAGAAGGGGGAAATTCAAGAATTTGGGATATTGGAAATTGGGGGGAAATAAGTAATTAAATTTTTTTGTACGCTTTTCTCATTGGTGGGCAAAACCCAGCCAATCAGATGGGGCAACGAAAACCATTATAACCTATGGAGAACTATTGACCAATGAAATCAAAGGCGGGAAGTTCAAAATACATTTAAAATGCTAAAAAGAGTGTTTGGTTGAGCTAGGGGGGGCTTTGGGTTTTTGGGTTCAATAGAATGGGGAGCGACAAAGACACTTATACCCTATGGAAAATTTTTAGCCAATGAAAATAAAAAGGGGGACATTTCCCAAAATACTGAAAAAAAGCTGAAAAGCTGTTTTGGTTGAGCAGCGGGGGTTGGCTATCCCAGCCATCAGGCGCAAGTATTTCTCCCATTGTGTATGGAGAGACGGGAAATCAATGTGGGCCTCAGGCCGTGGGGCAGGAGTAAAATTTAAAAAAATTTTTTTATTAATTTAAAAACTTACAGATAAAGAGCGAAACTTTATAAAAAAAAAATCAGTTAAACCCCTCCCCGCATTTTTTCCCCGAAAACCGGGAACATAAGGAATTGCAATTAGAGAATTCCCGGCAAATACGTAATTAAAATTGTTTAAGCTCTTCTTTTGGGCCCCATAAACAGCCAATAATAGGAGCGAAAACCCTCCATATATCCTATGGAGGAGTATTGACCAATCAGAATAGGGCGCAGGCACCCTTCTAACCTATGGGAAATATTGCCCAATCATATTCAAAGGGGGGACATTAAAAATACAGAAAAAAAGGCGAAAAGGCTGATTGGTTGGCTAGGGGGGCTGTCCAGCTTAGAAATTCAGGAGCGGAGCTACTTTCTCTAGAGTTCTATGGGAAAAAAATTCGAGCGAGCTCGGGTTTTGGGTAACTTAAGGGGCACGGTTATTTGGGCCCAAATGGGAGAGCGAGCGACGCTTTTAGGGGTTTTTCTAATGCAATCTGTAATAAAATGTACATGGCCTAAATCAAATGATAAGATACAAAAAGTTGTCCCGATGGTATATAAATGAAAAAAAAATTTTGGGGTAAAAAAAAAAAAAAATTTATTAAATAAATCTGTTTTTTCTTTATTTTTGTTACCCCCCCATTTTGTTCCAAAATATTGACAGGGGCTACCAAAAATAAAAAATAAAATTTTTTTTATGAATAAAATTTTTTTTTTTTCTTTCCCCCCAATTTATGGATCATTTTATATACAGATGGGTACAATTTCTGTCTTTTTTTTGATTTCGGCCTGTCAGTTGTTTCCCGTTTTTGCATAAAAAAACCCTAAGAGCGTGCTCGCCCCCCCTTGGTCAAATAACCGCGCCTTTTTTTTAAGTTAGCCAATCACAGAGCTCGCTCTGAATTTTTTTCCCCATAGAACTCTTGGAAAAAGTAGCTCCGCTCTGATTGGCAAAGCTGGACGACCCCCCGCTAGCTCAACCATTCAGCTCTTTTTTGCCTTTTTACTGTATTTTAAAATGCCCCGCCTTTGATTTGATTTGGTCAATATTTTCCATAGGTTAGAAGGGGTCCCTGTCATCCTTTCTGTTTGGTCAATACTCCTCCATGGGATTTAATGGGTCGCCTCCTATTCTGATTGGTGGCTTCTGCCGCCAATGAAATAGCTTACGAATTTGAATTACTGTATTTCCGGCAATTCTTATATTGCAATCCCTATTTTGCGCCTCTCGGCGAAAACGGTTGTTCGGATTTAAAATGATTTATTTTGAACGAAGGTTTTTAGCGCTTTATCTGAAAAAGTTTTTTAAATTAATAAAATGATTTTTTTATTCTACCCCTGCCGCACGGTGTGAGAGCCCAGATTTTAGTGCGCCCCACTTCCATAGACTACAATGGGAAAAGTAGCTCGCGTTCTAATTGGCTGGGATAGCCAAAACCCCGCTGCTCGCCAACCCCTCTTTCTGATTTTTACTGTATTTTGAACTGTCCCGCCCTTTGGGTTTTTTTTGGTCAAAACTTTCCATAGGATATAATGGGGCCCTTCGCTCCAATTTTGATTGGCCCCAGATAGCAAGCCCTGCTAGCTCAGCCAATCAGCTCTTTTTTTGTATTTTTACTGTATTTTTAACTGTCCCCCCTTTGATTTTTATTGGTCCAAACTTCTCATAGGTTAAAAATGGTTCACTGTCGCTCCTCTCGATTGGCGGTTTTTGCCGACCAAAGAATGGGGACGAATTTTTAAAATGATTTCCGGCAATTTTAAATATCCCAAATTCCGATTTTACGCCGTTTGGATTTTTGGAAAAATGATTTTATTTATGTATTTTTTTTTTGTGGTTTTTTGCTCTTTTTCTGAAAATTTTTACGCCTTTATAAAAGGGGATTTTTTTGTTTCATACTCCGCACGGAATCTTTAATGATTTCTGCTGTTTTCCGCCCTCCGAATCGGAAAACATGTGGGCGCAGTCCCTTCTGGCCCAAGCCTGCCTGCGCCCCCATAGGCGAGGGGCGGTGAACTTTTCCCCCCTTTTATGAGGCACCTCCTCGGAGGGAAACTTAGGGGTTTAGGCGCGGACTTTACTAGTATGTATGAGCGCGCCTCCGGCCCGACTAAATCAGGCGCAAATTTTTTCGGAAAACTGGCGGGAAAGGTTTGCCCCGAGTGGCGAGATTCATACATGTCGCCCCCAATCGGTAATTAATGAGATGGACAAAAAACCCCAAAATTTTAATGAAGAGGGAAATTTTCCTTAATTGCAAAAAAATTGCTCAACCAAAATATGGAGAGCACATACATATGCAGACCCCACCATACAACTATTCACATGGGGACTCCCCACCCTTTCATGATATAAAATAAATGAAATAAAAAAAAAAAGATAAAAAATAATAAATAAAAATTAAAAAAAAATGAAAGAAAAAATTTAAAAAAAACCCCTGGACATGCACAATAAACAAAACAATAATGAAAATGAAATCCCCCAACTAAAAAACAAAAGCCAAAGCAAGCGTCGTGCTCCAAACTCCTTGAAGTGTTCAAAAATTCAAAAGAAGTTTTTTGAAAAAAAAAACAACAAATATTAATGTAAAAAAAAAAAAAAATTATTTAATCTCAAGCTTTACGAAAAAAGAGGTAGAGGGATAAAGGGAAAAGGGCATTTAAACGGTGATGAAATTTTTTAATCAAAAATTTTAAACCCCTTCGGTCTAAGGGCTTAGTACTATAAATCCATTAATTTTTTTTGTTTTTAACAGGTCAAACGTCACCACCACGTACAGGGAATAGATATATCAACTCCTACATTTTTTTATCCCCTTCATTATGGCCCGCTTTAAACCAATGTTTAGAGCTGGAATATTCTCTTTTTTCTTTATATACCTAGGTTTTCAACCGTTTTTAAATCACAGGTTGTCTTCCCACATAAATTAAATTACAAGGACCCACAGAAAAGTAAAACCCAAGGGAAAAAATGATAGATGAAATTGAATTTTAAAACTCATTTAGTAATAGGATGTCAAATAATTACCTTTACTATTTTAATTTACAATTAACGCAATTTAAAAAAGGGGCAAACCAAAATTTTAGTTTTGCCAAGAGTAGTTTCGATGTCTAGAACATGGGAAAAAAATTTTTACGTTGATTTTTTACATTTTTTGATTTTTAAAAGACTTAAAGCGTTTTATTGAAAATTTAATATACTTGAAAAACTATTTCGGAGAGTGCCAGTGTTTTTTTACAAAATTGAAATCTCAGACTTAAATCATTGAACAAGAACAAAAACATGAGTGAGGCAACAAACGGTTTTTAAATATTATACCGGGGCCCCCTCAGAAAAAGAGGGATTAACTTATTCAGTTCTAGAAACCAACCGTTGTGGGTAACCCCGTTCCAAATTTTTTTGACAAATTTGTGCAGTAGTGTGCCACAATTTATCTGAGCCAACAATACGGCGGTCCCTCAACAATTGACTATAAGGTAATGACTTCCGCATATTCGTGGGATAATGACTACTGTAGTGCAATAATTTGTTTCTGTCCGTTTCTTTAATGTGTAAATCAGAACATAACTTATTACCCACAATGGAGATCTTAGTGTCCAAAAACATAATATTTTCACTGGAATAGGAAAAAGTGAAATGGATATCACCATCAATATTATTCAGAAATGCACTAAACTCCAATAACTCTGATTCAGCACCAACCCAAATAAGAAACACATCATCTATGTATCTCCACCACCTGAGTACTTTCTCAAAGTGGGGAGACACATAGATGAAACTTTCCTCAAACATAGACATGAAAATATTTGCATAATTAGGCACAACATTAGTACCCATTGCGGTTCCTTTTACCTGTAAATAAAATTTACCAGAAAAAACAAAATAGTTACTTTTAAGCACCAGTGAGAGTAAAGATAACAAAAACTCTTTAGCCATATCCGAAAATCCTGTATGTAATAAAACCTGCTGTACTGCTAAAAGACCTTTCTCATAACTGATTGACATATATAAACTCACCACATCAAATGAGGCTAACAAAGCCCCTTCAGGAACAACAACGGTGCATAACCTACCCAAAAAATCATTAGTATCTTGAATATAAGATGAAAATCTAATAACAAATTGTCTCAAAACTTTATCAAGAAAGATGGACGCTTGACTAGACAAAGAATTCCTACCAGACACGATAGGTCTACCTGGGGGGTTAGTTAAAGATTTATGTATTTTCGGCAGAAAGTATATGATGGGAGTAACAGGATATTTAACAAACAAAAAATTATTTTAGTTTGGAATCAATGAGGCCATAAGAAAAAGCAACATTGATTATATCCTCAAACTTTTTATTTAATTCCATACTAGGATCACCAGACAAAATCCTATATACCCTATCATCAGAAAGCTGACGTTCTGCTTCTCCCAAATACTGTGCTATATTCAAAATAACAATTGCCCCACCCTTTTCTGCAGGTCTAATAGAGATATTAGTGTTATTTGCCAACTCCTGAATTGCTCTATACTCAGAAGTAGTAAGATTAGGATGTTTTAACTTCTTACCCTTTCCACTATCTTTAAGCTTTTCAATATCTTTTTTAACTAACTGAATATAGGTTTCTACAGGATGTGAATTTAGTGGAGGTTGAAAATCACTAGGTAAAGAGAGATCAAAATCATTCAATTTAAACTCTACCACCTGAGAATTATTATTATCATACACCTTAGACGTATTATCAGTGCTCAAATTAAACCAAACACGTAATTTTAATTTACGAAAAAACTGTTGTAAAGCTAGGTCTAAATTAAACCAATCAACTCCCTGATTTGGACAAAAAGAAAGTCCCTTGGCCAATACCTGTAGTTGTGCCTCAGTCAAAGTAATTGAAGAAATATTAATCACTGTTGAGGAACTTATTTTTTTTGGTTTACCGTGCACATTTGTTTTTGACTTCTGTTTTTTACAGGATCTATGCCACTTTTTTCCCCCCTCTTCTTGTGGGCTGACTCCTGTTGGTTCTCCCTGGTTGTTCAATAAAAAAAATTTTTCACTGTTTAAACGTTGTTTGTCCACATTCCAATTTCAAATTCCTCTAGACCATTTTCCAGATTTTGAAGATTTTTCCAGATCATGAATAGACATTATCAGTCTCGTAATCTTGTAGATCCCGGTGCCATTTGCGTCTTTTAACATCTTCCAATTCCTTCTTAAATTTAGAAAGGAAAGCCATCTGTTTCTCATGAAATTTAGAAAATTCCTCATTAGATATCAAGGATCGCAACAGCATTTCAATCTCCAACAATTTCTCTCTAGCACGTTTCAAATCTCTTTGTAAAAATTCTAAGTTCAGAAGAATAATATCTAAGGCATAGCGATTAGATATAGATTCAAAACCTGATCTAAAATCTAAATCTTGTGAAAAAAGTGTTGGACGTAAAGATGACCTCATTCCCCGTGGTATACGTTTGGCTTTATAATATTCCCTTCGAGTGACATAATGCAATTCAAGAGTGATCACCTTCTTAGAAAACATTTCAAATTGTCTCGTGTATCAAACAAGGGAAAATTAAAAAATGCTGCATCCCTTCATTATTCCCCAAAAGCGATCCACCTCCCTCCGTAAAAGCAGAAACAAGGGGGGATGGGAAAATCCCCCCCCCTTCAGATGTATTTTCATCCATATTAACCCATGGAAAAGCTTGATCCCCCAAAATATATACAAAAAAAAATTCAGCACCATCAAAAAATATAAAAAAAATGACGTAGGGGGTGCAAGCTAGTCAAAGTCCGGAAAGGAAGATTTCCACAAATAAATAAAATTCAAAAAATATCGCGCACTCTTCAGGTAAAGGGTGAAAAAATGAAGTTTTTCCCACATGTTACAACACGTTTCGGCTCCTAAAAGGCCCTTTCTCAAAGTATACAACAGTGAAAAAAATTCAAGATAAAAAACAAAATGGGGGAAACAAGAAAAATCCCCTAAAAATGTGCAAAAAAATAATTTTGGCCAAACTTATTTGTTACAGGTTTGAGGGGTTTTTTGTCTTGTTTCCCCCCTTTTTGAAAAGGGCCCTGGATGGGGGGTTTAATAATGATGTTTCCTCATTTGGACGGGTAGTGTTGACGAATTTTGGATTTTCATAATACCTTTAATTTTCTTTTAAAAAAGATTTGCAATTTACTTTGGTCATTCAGATAAATCTTCGTTTTCTAGACACTAATTTTTCTATTAATAAAAATCGCCTTATACAAAGTTGTAATTTGAACTACAAAAAAAATAACTTTAGTTTTTATAGTTTTCCCCCTCGGTCATGCAAATCACTGCCATATAGCCAAAAGCTCAGAGTGAGAAAAAATAGTCGAGGATGACAAAAATTTTGAATTTTCCTGGACACGATTTATCATTTTAGGGAAGGGGAACCCCACCCTCTTCTTGAACATCAGCCAAAAGTCCTTTGCTTGAACGACACAAACTTTCAATAAAAAAAATAGGTCACAATTGAAACGCGTTGTTTTTTTTCAAGATTTAGGAGGATAGTTATAAGTTTAATAAATCATCAGGAAATTTTGGCCTATCTAAAGAACAGTTATCCTAAAATCATGGATTTTCAACCTTCCCCATTATCATTTTACCATGGGCCCTCCAAATTAAGAGACAAACGGGTTAAGTCAGGGTTCCCTCAAACAAAATTTCTCAACAACCATCAGGGGAACTCCCGGGTTTGGGGATTTTTCCCGTGTTTAAATTGTGTAACTTCCCTTATGCAAAGGGGTAATATTTTTCTTTCATCCCAACACTGTTAATATAAACCAATTTTTTCTTGCCCTGAAGTTCAAGGGGTTATTTTATTTAGGTGTCCATGCAGCTTTCTAAATAGGCGAACAAATGTGATATGCAGCGTCTAAATAACATAGACACAGTATAAGAAAGAAACATCAGGTTTACCTGTCTCTAAAAATTTTATGAGGCAGGACATACAGAACAGATTTGAAATTCATGATTGTGGATCGTACCAAAACCCAAAACAGGGGTGTGTAGATAACCTTATTGAAAAAACGTAAATTAGAATGGTTTTTCCGGTTAAAAACATTGAAACTTAAATGTAGTTTTCAATTATTTCCTAATAAAATGAACCGTCTATTTTCTCATTTTTAAACTGAATTATCTTCTGCTCCCGTGTATCGTGTTTTTTTTTTTTAGGGTTAATTTTTTTTGTAAAATTATTTGTTTTTTTTTTTTAGATACCTGAGGATGAAAAAGGGAGGCTGGGACATATATATCACAAAAATTTTCTTCTGTAATGTCTTAATTCTTCTTAGATACCCCTCGTTACATAGCTGGTTTTATTTCATTAGGTGTTGGAGTAGCCGTTTATATAATATGCATAGTCAAATTGTTTTAAAGGTATAATCAATAGAGACAGTCCTTTGTAAGTGGGAGGTTTATGTAGCTGAAGTCTTTGTCGCTGGAGTGCGTATCACTTGGTTTTTGGGTTTTTGGTACTGGGGATCCATCCACATTTGGGGGCCGTTAAACCCCCGTGCCCATTGGTGGTGTAGTTTCTCTCCCCTTATTAGGGAGGGGATTATGCACCCCCCTTCCCCCTTTATTACCAGTTTTGATTTTTTCCCCTACACCCCTAAGTCTTCCACTAACAGTGGAGTTTCTAAGTAATGCGCTGCTGTTAGACGCTTTAAAAATTTAACTAGCATGCCGCCATGGCGCTTGAACCCGGGCGTATTTTTTCTATGGTTACTCTTATCCAATCGTATTGTTTTATGGCATGCACAATCTACTCAGCAGACGCCGTTTGCGGGGAGCCCGGCTCAGTTTTATAGTTATTCCTCACCCAACCAGAAGTGTACTTTTTGGCGCCAATCTACTCGCGGACGCCGTTGTTAGGGGTCCTACGGACTTGCATTGAGTTTAATTATGTTCCCCGCCCCCTATGACTGTAAATCAGTTTTTTTATGATCATATGAATTTGATTATGCCAAAAATTTTTGTATTAACGGATGCACTTACACTTTTTTTCCTTTTATACATGGTATTGATCTATTTGAGGTTTATAAACTGTTTTATGATGTTTATTCTATTTAAATTCGATTAATTTGATCAGCTAATTTTATCCATTTTGTTGTTATTCACTTGAAAAGGTCAGTAGGGAGCTAAATGTCTTCATTGAGCATGGGTGAAAAAACCACCTTGTTGCTTAAACCATTCTGGAGTGCCATGGATTTTTTCTAATTATTTATATATTTTTTCCCTCTTGTAGTGGTACATCAAAAGCCACAATTTCTTGGCCTGGGGGGGACCTCCTAAAACCTCCAGGCCCCTTTAGTGGCTGCTATAGTTGAGGTTAAGTTAGATTTTGAATGGGTCGGGGTCATCCAGATATCCCCACCAATATTTTTTTCAACCATTCAGCCAAATGGTGTTGATTTGAACAGGGATAGAAATATTACACACAGATTAAATACAGTATATTTTGTAAAATTCTAAAAATGTTTACAAAATCACTGAATCTAAAAAAGTTAGGTCCAATTTTGAAAAAATTATTTACATAGTTTATAAATTAGGAACCAAAGATCATAAATAAACTTCAACTTGTCAAGTAAAAAATTTAAGGCTAAAGAGGATGGGGGGTTTTGTTAAAACTTGGACGTCCCCCCAAAGATGGCACTTGGGGGTAAACCCCTCGGTGCCAGTCCCGTGGTGTTGAGCCTCTCGCCCCCTTGTCTTAATTCTTCATTGGCATAAAAGTTTATGTTCCAAAGAAGAAAAGAGCATTGGGGGGAGAGCAGCGCACAGGCCCCGGGACATAAAGGACCGCTGCCTTTAGCAAACCCCTTAATGATTTTTTTAGAAAAACCCTTGTAAGATTTGTATTAAACAAGCCGTGAGGGCACCGCCAGCGCAGCCGGGGGGCCCCCTGTTCCCCCTGTGTGGTCGCTGCCCCCCATCCCTTCCACTTTGATCTGCAGATATGAAGGGCCCTTGGATCTCCGAGAGTCGTGATAGAAGGGGACCCCTTTTTCAAAAGGGGCTCTCCCACCGTTTTTTAAATTAACATACGTTTGGATTTCCATCAAAGTGTGATAATTTGCGGCTCCCATCTCTATTGTCTACCCCTTTTTTGGGAAACGGGCTCACAAAAGGGTCGACTCAAATGGAGACCCGTCGACTTGCACAGATCTCCATCTTTTTCTATAGGAGTTCTGGTAGGGGGGATACAGCCCCCCTGAGGGGAACCCCCTTTCTTCCATTCGAAATGGTGTATCTAACCTGTGTGATACCCTGTGGGGAGTGCTCATCTAAACCAAAGTGGGTATTGTCTACGGGCCCCTTTTCAAACCCTTTCATGGAGAAAATCCCATGGAGTGCTGTTAAGCCTCTCTTTGTGAAAAAGACGGCAGAGCCATGTATCTAAGCCTCTCCGGTGTACTGACTGCAAACTAGTGTATCAACCCTCCCGTATCACACGCCTGCGAACCAGTGAAATCTAAGCCTTCCTTTATCAAACGGACGCAAAACCCCGTGTATCTAAGCCTCCCGTACATACTTACAGCAAACCATGTACCCAAGCCTCTCCGTATCAACGACTGTAGAACCCTTTATCTAAGCCTTTTGGTGATACGAAGCAAACCCCGTATATCAAATTCTCTTGTCATTGTGATCTGTCTGCTCAGCAACTTTACTAAGCCTCTCCTGTGGTTTTAACGCAGAACCATTGAAATCTAAGTCCTTATTGATGATTTTACTTGATCAGTAGTGTAGCTAAGCTGCTATTGGGGATACATATCCATAGCCATGTATCTAAGCCTTTTCTGTGTGATCTATCTGTCAACCAGTGAATTTAACCCTTCATGCATGATACTGTCTGTGAAGCTAATTATCAAAACCAAATTCCTTTCCCCTTTAAAAAAAATGTTTGGTTTGGGGGCTTGTATAGGGAAGGGGGTAACTCTCAAAATTTAAAAGCAGTAACAGGGTTAATACTTTGGAATTCCTCTTATTAAATTGAGCAGTGTTTGGGCCCCCCTAAGGGGGAGCGGAAACTGCCCCCAAAATTTATATTCTGAATTTTTAACTGACCATGGTATTATGGGAACCACAGGGGCGGGGATCCCGCAGGGAAGGAAGGGGCGAGACCCCTTAGGGAGGTCCTCAGAGTCATAGGACCCCCCAGTGATGGTTTATTGGGAAACGCCGAAAACGTGGGTGAGGGGGTGTTATATGGAAAAGCAGGGGGGCAATTCTAGACTCGGCACCATGGGCAAAACCGGGGAGTCAGGGGGACAATTACGGGAAATCCTGTGGGTTTAGGGATCGAGAGGTGCGGTCATGGGGGCCCTTTTTTGGGGAAATCTAGAGCACAAAAGGGCATTGTTTTCCCGCCTTTTGTGTGAGAGCACTTGGGTGCTGTTATGGAAGCTGGCACAATAGACCCGGTCGATGGGGCCCCCAGGGGGGCAGTGGAAAACCCCAAAACAACCCCCTAGTGGGTTGAAACATCTCACTGGTGGGCCCAAAAATCAACGGTAGGGCCTCAAGAATCAACTCCAATGGTGGCCCAAGAACAACTCCCCTGGTGGCCCCCAAGAATCAACTCCATGGTGGGCCCCAAAAATCAACTCCCCTGGTGGGCAAAAGAAACAACCCACTGTTGGGCAACAAGAATCAACTCCACTGGTGGGCAACAAGAATCAAAGCCACTGGTGGACCACAAGAATCAACTCCACTGGTGGACCCCCAAGAATCAACTCCACGGTGGCCCCTAATAAATCCAGGGGGGCCCCAAAAATCTCTCCACGGTGGCCTCAAGAAACATCTCCACTGGTGGCCTCAGAAATAATCTCCACTGGTGGGCCCCAAGAATAAACTTCACTGGTAGAACCCAAGAATCAACTCCACTGGTGGGCTCAAGAATCAGTTCCACTGGTGGCCTCGGGAACCGTCTACACTGGTGGTCTCAAGAATCATCTCCACTGGTGGGCAACAAGAATCATCTCCACTTGTGGCCTCAAGAATCTTCCATGGTGGGCCCAAGAATCATCCCATGGTGGCCCCCAGAATCATTCCCCCTGGTGGGCCCCAAGAATAAACTTCACTGGTGAGCCCCAGTAATAAACTCCACTGGTGAGCCCCAGTAATAAACTCCACTGGTGAGCCCCAAGAATCAACTCTACTGGTGTACCACAAGAATCAACTCCACTGGTGGACCGCAAGAATCAACTCCACTGGTGGAACCCCAAAAATCAACTCCCCCTGGGAGCCCCAGTAATAAATGCACTGGTGACCCCAAGAATCACTCACGGGGGGGCCCCCCAAAAATCAACCCCCCCTGGGGGACCCCAAAAAAATTTCCACTGGTGGCCTCAAGAATCATCTCCACTGATAGACTACAAGAATCATCTCCATGATGGGCTTTAAGAATCAACTCCCCTGGTGGGTTCCAGGAATCAACTCAACTGGTGGACCACAAGAATCAACTCCACTCTTGGGCTCAAGAATCAGCTATGCTGGAGGCCTCAGGAACCATCTCCACGGGGGCCCAAAGAACATCTCCCCTGGTGGCAACAAGAATCATCTCCCCTTGGGCCTCAAGAAACATTCCACTGGGGCCTCAAAAAATCTCCATGGTGGGCCCCAAAATCACTCCACTGGGGGCCCCAAGAATAAAAATTCACGGTGACCCCCGTAATAAACTCCCCGGGAGCCCCCGTAATAAATTCCATGGTTACCCAAAATCATCCCACGGTGGCCTCAAAACCCCCTCCCACTGGGGGGCCCAAGAATCAGCTCCATGGTGGGCCCCCAAGAAATCAATCACTAGTGGGCCCCAAGAATCCTCCCCTGGTGGGAACAAAATCAACCCATTGTGGCCTCAAATCTCTCCACTGGTGGGCAAAAAGAATCAAATTCCCTTGTGGCCTCAAGAATCATCTCCACTGGGGGGCCCAAGATCATCTCCACTGGTGGCCCCAGAAATATCTCCACTGGGGGGCCCCCAAAAATAAAATTCACTGGTGGGGCCCAAAAAACAAAAATGGTGAGCCCCCGAATAAACTCCCCCTGGTGAGCCCCCCAAAAATCATCTCCCTGGGGGCCTCAATAATCATTTTTATGGTGGCCTCAGGGAAACATCTCCACTGGGGGGCCCCAAAAATCCCCTTCATGGTGGCTCCCAAAAATCAACTTACTGGGGGACCCCCCAAAAAAATCGCCCACCATGGCTCCCCTGTGTAGGCGTTCGACCGGAGGTTTTATTACAAAGGGGGAAAAAGTCCCCCCGGTTGGGGGAAAAGCTAGTTATGACACATTAGCGGCAGGGCCCCTTTTGGCCAATATGGGTTTTTCCCTTTCCCCCGTTCCGTCCCGGCTTTCAAGCCCACAAAAAAGGGTTATAACTACCACCCCTTCACTAGGATAGCTTACTAGTACCCCCACTATCAATAGTATTCCTTATACACTACTGACACTAATCACTAGGATTGCTTTTACTAACCCCCCCATATCCATAGTATATCGTTATAAATACTCCACCCCTATACATTATTCCCTTTTATACTCGAAAACATCATGGGAAAGCTTATACTACTGCCCTACACACTGGAATTTTTTTTCCCCCCCCAATCACATAGTATACTTACTACTGCCACCACTATCACTAGGATATGCTTATACTACTGCCACTACTATCACTAGGATATGCTTATACTACTACCACCACTATCACATAGTATATCCTTATACTACTACTGCCACCACTATCACTAGGATATGCTTATACTACTGCCACTACTATCACTAGGATATGCTTATACTACTACCACCCACTATCACATAGTATTCCCCTTTTACTCATGCCACCTTATACATATTATCCTTAAACTAAATTTCTGCACTACTATCACTAGGAATATTATATACTGCCCATACACTAGGATTGCTTTTAAAATACACCCCCACTACACTTTATCGTTAAAACTCTACCACCCTTAATATATATTGTTATATAAACGCCACTATACAAAGGTTATGGTTACTTTTCACTAGAATTACAGTGTCTGCTGCCCTCTGGTTTATTTTCTACAAAAGCGTTGGCGGGGGTCATTGAAATTATATTAACTAGTTCTCCCCATCAGAGCTCCACTGATGGGCTTTAAGAATCAGCTCCATGGGCCCTAATCACCTCCCTGGAGGTCCCAGGAATATCTCCACTTTGGGTCAAGAAACGCTCCCCTGGGGCCCAAAACATCTAACTGATAGACTACAAGACAGCTACTCGGGGCCCCAAGAATCAGCTCACTCGTGGGCCCCCAAAATCCCTCCACTGGTGGGCTTTAAGAATCACCTCCACGGTGGAGCCCAAAAATCACTCCATTGTGGCCTCAAAACAGTCCCCGGTTGGGGGTTAGAATCACTCCACTGGTGGGCTCTAGAATACTCACTGGGGGGGCTCAAAATCATCCCCTGGTGGGCCCCAAGAAAACAGTTCCACTGGGGGCCTCAGGGAAACCCTCTCCCCTGGGGGGCCTCGGGAAACCTCTCCACTGTTGGCCTCAGGATCCATCTCCACTGGTGGCCTGAGGAACCATCCCACTGTGGGCTCAGAATCATCTCCATATAGATAAAGAAAACTCCCCTTGGCTCCAACAATAACTTACTGTTGGGGGCCCCAAAATCCGCTCCCCTGGTGGGCCCCAAGAATTTAACTCCCCTGGTGGCTGCAAGAATTAACTCTCTTGGGGCCCCCATGAAAACTGATTCTTGGGGCCCCCATTGGAGTTGATTCCAGACCAACATGGAGTTGTTTTTGGGGCTCCCATGGAGCTGATTTTTGGGGGCCCACCAGTAGAGTTGATTGTTGGGCCACCAGTGAAGTTTATTTTGAGACCAAACAGTGGAGATGGTTCCCGAGGTCAACAGTGGAATGATTTTTGAGGGCCACAATGGGGATGATTCTTGGGGTCCACAAGTGAGATTTCTTGGGGGCCACAAGGAGAGATTTTGGGGTCCACAATGGAGATCATTCTTGGGGCCCACCCGTACGTTGTTCTTAGAAACCCCCATGGATGATTTTTGGGGCCACCATAATCAATCTACTGGTGGCTCCAAGAAAAAACTCTAGGTGGGGGCCCCAAGAATACCTCCCCTTCATAGTTTCATTTTTCATAGTTTGTAAGGGTAAAAAAAAAAAAGACAAATCGTCCATCTGTTCAGCCCTTTTTGGTAAGGTGTTGATCCAAAAGAAAGGGAAAAACCCCAATGAGGTAGAACCAATTTTCCCCCATTTAGGGAAAAAAACCTTCCCGACCCCCTTGGCAATCAAAAAATCCCCGGATCAAAGACCCCTCTCCTGAATCCAGTCACTGTAATTTTTTATTTATTTCGCCCAGAATGCATCCCCAACCCCTTTTTTAACTTGGGTTTTTGAAAACACCTGACAATCCCTCTGGGAGGAATTCCCTAGTCTCACCCGCTCTTACAGTAAAGAATACCATTTTTAGTTTATGTAAAACTTTCGTTCCTCAAGAGAAGGGTGCCCCCTTTTTCTAGAACAGCCCTGTGTATAAATAAATCTTGGGAGAGATCTCTATATTGACCTTTGATATATTTAAAATATTTTTTATGTCCACCCCCCGAAGCTTTCTTTTCTCTAAACTTAAATTAACCTAATCTTGCCAATCTTTCTGTGTACTGTAGTCCACCAAGTCCTTTTAATTATTTTTGTTGCCCGCTTTGTACCTGTTCAAGCTCTACAATGTCTTTTCCTGTGCATGGTGGCCCAATACTGGTACACAATCTAATCAATGTGTGGTCTACCAGTGAATGTATATTGGGAGAATAAAAGGTTCTCATCATGTGCATCTATGCCCCTTTTAATGCCACCCCTCCGATCTATTTGTTTGGCCGGCTGCTGCCTGACACTGGCTGCTACTAATTTATCGGCTTACTGTCCACCAGGGACTTCCCAAGTCTTCTCCCCATGCTCACTTTTACCCCAGTGTTTTTCCATTTAATATGTAGTCATGTATGGGAAATTTCTCTCTCGCCATGTGCATACCTTTGGCATTATCAGTCGTTAAACCTACATCTTCCATTTCCATGCCCAGGCCTCGTACTTTTACAAGCATCCCTTTGTAATATCTTATTTATCCTGTCTATCGTGTTGATTACTTTACATGAGCTTAGTACTCGTCATGCAATGATCGATATTCTACTGTGTAATCCCTGGTATAGATCATTAATGAAATATGTTAAAGAGGATAGGGCCCAAATACTGCCCTGGGGTACCCACTAGAAACAGCGAATCCAGTATGACGTATGTACCTTAATTTACTTACCCTTTGTTTTCTATCAGTGAGCCACGTCATACTTACCACTTGCACACATTTTTCCCCCCGTCCAAGCATCCCTCATTTTTATTTAACAAACTTTTTAGTGTGGCACCGTATCAAATGCTTTAGCAAAAAATCTAGTATATGACATCCAGTGCCTACCCCGAACCAGTCTAGCAAAGTGACTTTTCATCATAGAGCTGAGGAGATTAGTTGACTGGGACCGAGCCCTTCATGAACCCATGTGGAACGGGCGTTATACATTTTATTTTCAGTGAGATACTCAAGGATAGCATCTCTGAGAAAAACCTTCAAACATTTTACCTCACAACAGTCGGTCAAGCTTACTGGCCTTTAGTTTCCTGGATCACTTTTTGACCCTTTTGAATATTGGCAACCACAATTTGCTATGCGCCCAATCCTTTGGGATATACCCCGTTATTAGACAGTCCATTGAATATTAAGAATAGCGGGCCTCAATCTATGACATCACTTAATATCTCTTAGGGGGACTCACGTGGGTGTATGCATTGGACCTGGGGATCTTGTCTATTTTAATCTTCTTAAGACGGAGCTGCACTTCTTCCTGGGTTAGACAAGGGAAACTTCTTAAGTGGAGCTTACCACATCTCTCTGTTCAAAGGAAGGTCATCCTCTCTTGGGTAAATACAGTGGTAGAAAATTGTGTTTAATACGTTTTCATTTTTTCTCATCATCTTACTGTTCTCTCCCTCAGTATTTTTCAAAAGGGCAACATTTTCTGTTTTAATCTTTTTACTATTTATATATTAAAAAAATATTTTGGGGTTAGTTTTACTTTCTATATAAATATGTCTTTCCGTCTCCAGCTTTGCTTCCTTTATCTTTATTTTACACACTTATTTTTTTCCCTATAGCTTCTTGTTCCCTCACTGCCCTCCTGTTTTAGTTAGGTGAAACGACTTTCTTTTGTTTTTTATTGCCTCTTTGTACATCCCTGTTGATCCACATTGGTGTTTTCCTGTTTCTAAGTTGTATTATTACCATAAGGTATGTATCTCTCATAGTGGTAGCCTAGGATGTTTTTAAATATATCCCATTTATTATTAGGTTCTGACATATTTAAACACATATGTCCCAGTCATTACGGTTTAGGGCCTCCCTAGCAGAAATATTTAATTAGCCTTCCTAAAATTCAGTGGTTTTGTAGGCTCCTTGACAAAAAAACTGTATTGAAAATTTATTATATTATGGTCACTATTCCCTAGGTGCCCTCCACCTGAACTTTGTTACTTCTGTCAGGTCTATTAGTTAATATTAGGTCTAGAAGGGGCCTTTCCTCTAGTCGGTTCCGTGCACCATTTGGCAAAGGTAATTATCATTAGTTATTGACAAAATCCTGTTTCTTTTATGAGAGCTTACAAGCTTCGGATTCCCAATGATTCTGGATAGTTAAAGTCGCCCATAATAATAACCTCATTCTGTGTAGCTGCCTCATCTATTTGCTGGAGGAGTACATCTTCCATGGGTTCTGTTATATTTGGGGGCCCATAGCGACCCTTTATTAGTAATTATAATTGTTATTGTACCCCCATTGTATATTTACATAATGATTCCACATGTTCATTTCCTGTACACCTTATATCTTCCAGCAGTGTTGGCTTCAGACAGGATTTTACATAGAGACAGACACCTCCCCCTTTCCGGTCTTTACGATCCTTCTCAAAATAGACTGTAACCCTGCAGGTGTAAACCGCCAGTCGTAGCTCTGTCCAGTAATTAATACTTCTAGTTCATTTATTTGTTGGTCAGACTCCTGGCTTGGTCAGCATACAATTTATAGATTTTCAGTTTTTATTTCCTTTCTCATGATCTTTTTATCTATCTTCACCCCTCCCTCCACTCCAACCTTTTTATTCCTAATTCCCAGCTCCTCTATCTTCACTAACTTGCATGCATATGCTGTAGTTTCCTCCCCCCCCAGTCCCTAGTTTTAAATATTCCTCCAAACTTCCTGGCCATTTAGTCCCCAGATACGCTGCACCCTCCCATTTAGGTGAAGCCCATCCCTAGCATAGAGTCTGTAGCCAATACAGAAGTCAGCCCAGTCTCCAAAAACCCAAATCCCTCTTTCCTACACAAATTTGAGTCATTTTTCACTTCTCTAATCTCCCGCTGCCTCTCTGGTGTGGCTCGTGGAACAGGTAATATTCTGAAATATTTACCTTGGAGGTCCTGCCCTGAGCTTGTGGCCTAAGTCATGAAATCGTTTAGAGCACTCCACCCCCCCCCCACCTACCTCTAACTTTGTATTGGTGCCAATGTGGATCATGACAGCTGGATTTCACCAGCCCCACCCAGCAATCTGTCAAACCGATCCGCGATATGTCAAACGGGCCCCAGGTAAAAACAAACACACTGTTCGAAGGTCCCGTCTTTTGTGGCAGATTGCCATGTCTGTGCTAATAATTAGTCCCCAACTTTACTAAGCACCTGTCTAGCCTGCCCTGCACTCTATTCCCCCATCTTACAGGAGCAGACAGGGGTAGTGGTCTTGCCTCGCGAGCAATGCTATTTCTGAATCCGACATCCCCCTCATCGCCAATCTTGCAAATTTGAGGGTATGTACCAGATCAGGACTAGCCTCCCTGACACTCTTCCTTACCCTTCTGTTCTTACTGTTACCCATCTAGCTGCCACTTGTGGACCCCAAGAATCATCTCCACTTGTGGCCTCAAGAATCAGCTCCACTTGTGGACCCCAAGAATCAGCTCCACTGGTGGGACCCAAGAATCATCTCCACTTGTGGCCTCAAGAATCAGCTCCACTGGTGGACCCCAAGAATAAACTTCACCGGTGGGCCCCAAGAATCATCTCCACTTGTGGCCTCAAGAATCAGCTCCACTGGTGGGCCCCAAGAATCAGTTCCACTGGTGGCCTTAGGAACCATCTCCACTGGTGGTCTCAAGAATTATCTCCACTGACTACAAGAATCAACTCCATTGGTGGGCCCCAAGAATCAACTCCACTGGTTGTTCCAAGAATCAACCCTACTAGTGGGCCCCAAGAAACACCTCCACTTGTGGACCCCAAGAATCATCTCCACTGGTGGGCCCCAAGAATCAACTCCACTGGTGGGCTCAAAGAATCAACTCCACTGGTGGGCCCCAAGAATCAACTCCACTGGTGGGCTTTAAGAATCAACTCCACTGGTGGCCCCAAGATTTAGCTCTACTGGTGGCCCCAAAAATCATCTCCACCTGGTGGGTTCCAGGAATCATCCCCACTTGTGGCCAAGAGGTCAGGGTTAACAGTGCTGGAAGTATAGCTGAGGAGTTGCGTCCTGTGGTGGATGACTATCGGGAGAAATGTGCCACCGCCACAGTCTCAGGTGGAGCTAATAGGTTTGCCTGTAACCAAAAGGCTGTTGTGAAAACGTATGACTATGAGCGCCCTGCAGCTGTGTGTGAAGTGTCAGTGTAGCCGTGTGACGGTTATGAAGATTGAATACTATTGTAAATTAAACATGTGCTGAGGCGGATTTTGTGTGCAGCAATGGTCAGTGTGTTCCAGAGAGGGCGCTCTGTGATGGAGATCTGGATTATAACACTGCAGGGAATGAAGAGGACGGTTGTGCTGGGACCTGTAGTCCACCTGAGGTCACTTACTCCAATGGTTGCTTTTACTGCAATGGACTGTCCTGCTATGACTGGTATCTGGTCATTGACTTCAGCGCACGGTGTGAACTTGATGATGTGCAAGATCCAGGAGTGACCCTGATATGGGCTGAGAGTTCTCCCTCGGAGAAGGAAACATCTCCACACGTTGCTGCAGAGGATCTGCTGCTAGATAGAGCCGGTGAGAGGTGTGCACAGGGGAAGGTGTCCTCTGATATTGGTGAGGTGACCAGTCAGGGGCGTAGCTATAGGGGGTGCAGAGATAGCATTCGCTACCAGGCCCTGCAGCCTGAGGGGGCCTGAAAGCCATCCTGCCCCATAATGAGATACCAGCATTGTAAGTGGGACATGGTAGCTGGAGGGCCCATTTAACTTTTTGCACTAGGGCCCCGGAGCTTCAAGTTACGCCTCTGTGCCCGGTAATGTCATTGTGATGGACACATTGTCTATAGAGGTTGTCAGTGGCGACTCTGGAAGGAATAGCTTGCAGGCTGATTGTGGGGAGGTCCTGATTGCAGAACATGCAGGGTTTGTGGACCTTGTGTAAGCCTGCTGAGATGGTCACCCTGGGTCAAATACCTGTGATGGGCTGCAAAGCTCGTTGTTGAGCACAGTTACCCTGTAACATACAGGTCTTAGTTGCACGAAAGGAAGAGCACAGACCGTGAGGGTGGTCCTCCCACTGCTGTGAGTCAGGTGTATGGAGGGACAAGCGAGTCCTCAGACATGAAAAGGAGGTAAGGAGGCTGAAGTGTAGACCAGGTAGTCTCAGCCTCAGAGAATAATGGGGAGATGTCACCAGTAGCAACATGTAGTGGTGAGAAGGTGACATGGGCAGAGGATATGACTGCTCAGCCAAGAGGAGACGATAATTGACCCATCCGGACTGACCGCAGTCTTGCAAGGGAAAATGTGATGACCTCTCGAACAAATCAAGAATGTCAGGAATGTTGAGAGATGGCTCCTCTGTGTAGGAGGTTTGATCCTGGGGGGTTGATTACACAGGGTGAAAAGTCCCACGGCCTTTATCAAAGGGGAGGATATATGCAGAGTGACCTTAGGTGGTTTGCCATGTTTCTGCACTAGGTGGACTTTTGCAGGATACCTACTACAGACGGGTCACCTGGAAGGGAAACTTTTTGGTTGTCAGGCAACTATAGGTATGACATGGGTAGCTAGTATATGGCTGCCTTGCAGTCAGGTATGGGTTTCCTTTCCTGGAATGGTCATAGTGTTGGGTGGAAGGCCGTTCCCACGTTCCAGTCCCAGATCTTTATAGGCTGGTACTCCAGGTGTCCGGGGGCGGGGTGGTGGCTGCCATCAGCTGGGAGACACTCTGGAGCTATTGAGAGGCTCTTGTCCCCATTTGCTTGAGGGAAGCCTGTTCAGTAATTACACTGTGGGGGTTAAGGGGCACTGTGTTGGTAGCTACAGACCCTGGTTGTGGAGAGAGTAAACTCTGATGTTTTATTCGTCAGTGCTCAGACGCCGAGGATTTGATTGCTGTTGACGTTTAACCTGTGCATGAGTAAAAGCGGCTGAGGCCCGTTTCAATAAGAACCTGGTGTTAGAGTGATATAAGTAGAAAGTTGCCAGGAAGCTGCTCTACTAAAACGGCCATCCCAAAAGCCAAGGTGACCCAGGTTGAGCCATCTGGTGGACGCCAAATGCAAGTAAAAACGCTTTCAGTGCTGTTATACTGTTACCACCTCTATTGCTTAGTATATCATACATGCCAACTCTCCCGACTCGTTTTTTGG
Organism: Phyllomedusa bahiana; assembly: GCA_025379985.1. NCBI lineage: Eukaryota > Metazoa > Chordata > Amphibia > Anura > Hylidae > Phyllomedusa > Phyllomedusa bahiana. Next base: position 21,732 of record JAODAL010025949.1, read on the forward strand.
CTGGGGGGGTCCGCTTTTTGGGGTCCCCTCCGCCCTCCGGGGGAGTTGGCATTCCTCCTCGCCGCCAGCAGGTGGCGGGGGTCTTTTAAAATGGCCCCGAAGGCGGACAGAGTAGCGCTAGTTCGCTACTTGGCGCCGCCGGGCCGCTCTACAGGCGGGTTGAAGCGGCGCTCGCCCGCTTCACCCGCCCGGAGTCACGCTGTGCAGGGAGGAGGCAGGAGGGATCGTTCCCCTCCTGCCTCCTCCCTGTATGTCCGGCGCCGGTGTGTGCGCCGCACATACAGGTCAGCGGCGCAGGGGAAGTGACGCGCGGCTGCAGGGGAGTGACGCGCGGCTGCTCTCACTTCCCCCTGCGCCGCTGAGGAGATCGTCCGGGGTGGCCGTGTTGCAGGAGCCTGGTGAGGTAAGTGGATTTTATTATTTTATTTTTATTAGCTATATGGGGGGCTCTGCCTGGCAACAATGGGGGCACTACCTGGCAACAGAGGGGACATCTACCTGGCAACAGAGGGGACATCTACCTGGCAACAGAGGGGACATCTACCTGGCAACAGAGGGGGCACTACCTGGCAACAGAGGGGACATCTACCTGGCAACAGAGGGGGCACTACCTGGCAACAATGGGGGCATCTACCTGGCAACAGAGGGGACATCTACCTGGCAACAATGGGGGCATCTACCTGGCAACAGAGGGGGCATCTACCTGGCAACAGAGAGGGCATCTACCTGGCAAAAATGGGGGCACTACCTGGCAACAGAGGGGGCATCTACCTGGCAACAGAGGGGACATCTACCTGGCAACAGAGGGGGACAGCTACCTGGCACAGAGGGCATCTACCTGCAAAAATGGGGGCACTACTTGGCAACAAAGGGCATCTACTGGCTACAGGGGGCATCTACCTGGCAACAGAGGGGCATCTACTTGCCTACAAGGGGGCATCTACCTGGCAACAGAGGGGGCATCTACCTGGCAACAGAGGGGGCACTACCTGGCAACAGAGGGGAATCTACCTGGCAACAGAGGGGACATCTACCTGGCAACACTGGGGGCACTACCTGGCAAACACTGGGGGCACCTACCTGGCAACAATGGGGGCACCTACCTGGCAACAATGGGGGTCACCTACCTGGCAAACAAAGGGGGGCACCTACCTGGCTACAGAGGGGGCATCTACCTGCCTGTAAGGGGCACTACCTGCTTATGGGGGGTTACTACCTGGCTTTCTTCCAAAGCCGTTATGCAGTTAGGTGGAGTGGGTGTGGCTTTTTTGAAGAGGCGTGGTATACCGACAAGATGGGCGTGTCCATGCAAATTTTTGCCGCCGCGCGCTACGCACGCCGCCCACTAAGATCTCCTGCTTTTTCATTTTCAAAAGTTGGCAACTATGTAGTATAACCTTATACTACTACCACCACTATCACTATCACTGGTATATGCTTATACTACTACCACCACCATCACTAGTATATGCTTATACTACTGCCACCACTATCACTAGTATATGCTTATACTACTACCACCACTATCACTAGTATATGCTTATACTACTACCACCACTATCACTAGTATATGCTTATACTACTACCACCACTATCACTAGTATATGCTTATACTACTACCACCACTATCACTAGCATATGCTTATAGTACTACCACCACTATCACTACTACCACCACTATCACTGGTATATGCTTATACTACCACCACCACTCACTAGTATATCCTTATACTACTACCACCAATATCACTATTACCACCACTATCATTAGTCTATGCTTATACTAAAACCACCACTATGACTAGGATATGCTTATACTGCTACCACCACTATCACAAGTATATGCTTATACTACTACCACCACTATCACTACTACCACCACTATCACTGGTATATGCTTATACTACCACCACTACTATCACTTTTATATGCTTATACTACTACCACCACTATCACTACTACCACCACTATCACTAGTTTATGCTTATACTACTACCACCACTATCACTACTGCCACCACTATCACTAGGATATCCTTATACTACTACCACCACTATCACTAGGATATCCTTATACTACTACCACCACTATCACTACTACCACCACTATCACTGGTATATGCTTAAAATATGCTTATACTACTACCATCACTATCACTGGTATATGCTTATACTACTACCACCACTATCACATAGTATATCGATATACTACTACCACCACTATCACATAGTATATCGTTATACTACTACCACTACTATCACTAGGATATGGTTACTTTGCACCCAGACATTACTAGTGTGCTGCTGCCATCTAGTGCTCATTCTCTACAATGTCATCCTACCTTTGGAATTCCTGGGAATATGTGGGGACGTCACTTAACATTTATATTAACTAGCTCTCCCCATCAGAGTTTCGAATATATCGGGCCCCACAGCGGAAGCCATCCCCAGGGCCCTCTAATGCAGGCACAGGACAGTTGTACAGTAAGATGTAGGTTTGTGGTTGCACAATACTGGAGTGCGGCTCATCATGGGCCCTGGTACAAAACTATAGCTTAAATATACAGTGATCGACCTGAAATTACTTAAATTACACACTATACCCCCTGAAATAAAATGTATTGCACACTGTACCCCAGAAATAAAATATATTGCACACTGTACCCCTGAACCTGAAGGGGTCGTCCACTTCCTAAAACAATCTAATAGGCCGCTTCTTGGGCTCTATTAAAACCCTAACTCCTCTCTTTCCGGCCCCGTTTCCAGCGCTCGCTCTCCCCTGTTTTCTTTCTTCTATTTCTGAACACTTCAGAAGTGAACGGCTACGATTGGTGATGTAAGTAGAAGTCCATGGCCTCTGAAGAAGGGAAAGTTGCTGCGCTAGAACCAGGGACCAGAGGAAGGTGAGTATGGGCAGCACAGTGGCTCAGTGGTTAGCACAATGCAGCATGGTGGCTCAGTGGTTAGCACAATGCAGCAGGGTGGCTCAGTGGTTAGCACAGTGCAGCAGGGTTGCTCAGTGGTTAGCACAGTGCAGCATGGTGGCTCAGTGGTTAACTCAGTGCAGCACAGTAGCTCAGTGATTAGCACAGGACAGAACAGTAGTTCAGTGGTAAGCACAATGCAGCATGATGGCTCAGTGGTTAGCACAAAACTGCATGATGGCTCAGTGGTTAACACAATGCAGAATGATGGCTCAGTGGTTAGCAAAATACAGCAGTGGCTCAGTGATTATCACAGTTCAGTACAGTGGCTAAGTGATTAGCATAGTGGCTCAGTGGTTAGCACAGTTCAGCGTGATGGTTCAGTAGCTAGCACAGTTCAGCGTGATGGCTCAGTGGTTAACACAGTGCAGCACGATGGCTCAGTGGTTAGCACTGTTGTCTTGCAGCGCTGGGATCCTGGGTTGAAACCCCACCAAGGACAAGATCTGCAATGAGTTTGTATGATCTCCCTGTGTGTGTTGGTTTACTCCGGTTTCCCCATTCTTTAAAAACATAGGTTAAGCTGGGATTTCGATTGTGAGCCCCAATGGGGACCAATGTGAGTAATGACAATAGCTGTGCAGCGCTATGGTATGAATGAATGAAATGAATAAAATAAATATAGGCTTTTTTTTCAATGGGGCCCCAGCAGCTGCCTGTTCAGTAGTGAGCAAACCTTTTAATCATATTACACACCACTGTACCCCTGAAATAAATAATACTTTATGCTGCACCCCAGTAAATTCATTATTTATTAATAAAGAGGATGGGAGTAGAATGACTGCACCTGGGGTTGAGCACTTGCTCCGCAGTGAGTGTGTGTGATCACTAAGGAGTACAGAGGCCGGGAGAAGAATGACAGCACCTGGGGTTGAAAAATCCAAAAACAATATTTGGTTCAGCACCTCCAAAAAATTTTAAATGTGGGTGCACGCTGTGATGGCTGTAATCTAAATACACATAACAATAACAGCAGCACACAAAAATAGAATACGTTGAAAAAAACTTTCTGCTTAAAAAAACACGAAAGTTTTGAGGTTCTTAGTTCACACTTTTGCGCAAAATTGCTTAAGCCCACCTTTGACTTCAACGAGACCTCAAATGCAGGTGGGTCCTACACTACATTGCACTAATGCTATATTTCTCTGTGGTCCATCCAGACCTACCTTTTAGAATGTTAAGGCACCAGCTACTAAATACACTGCACTGATTAAAAAGTCTTTGTATATGGGTGTATTGCTAAAAACCAAGATGGAGGCAGCCCGTTTTTTCAACATATTCTATTTTTGTGTGCTGCTGTTATTGTTATGTGTATTTAGATTACAGCCATCACAGTGTGCACCCACATTTAAAGTTTTTTTGAGGTGCTGAACCATATATTGTTTTTGGATTGTATATAGGGGGGACGGGCTGCCTCCATCTTGGTTTTTATCACTCCACCCATCTACACAGATTTTTTAATCAGTGCATCATATTGAGTAGCTGGTGCCTTCACATTCTGAAAGGTAGGTCTGGATGGACCACAGAAAAATATAGCGTTAGTGTAACGTAGTGTAGGACCCACCTGCATTTGAGGTCTCGTTGAAGTCGAAGGTGGGCTTAAGCAATTTTGCGCAAAAGTGTGAACTAAGAACCTCATAAAACTTTCGGGTTTTTTTAATAAAAATTTTTTTTTAAACGTTTTTCTATTTTGTGTGCTGCTTTTTTTGTTATGAGCCCCGGGGGTTGAACACTCGCTCAGCAGTGAGTGTGTGTGTTTTACAAAGGGAGTACAGAGGCGGGAGTAAAAATGAAACCCGGGGGTTGAACCCCTCATTTAAAAAGGTGACTGTGGGTGTTTAAACTACTCGGGGAAGAGACTGCCAGCCCCCTCCCTAAAGGGGAAGAGGATGTCTGAGCATTGTGGCCAGGACTGAGGACTCCGTCACGGGTCGGACCCCTTGGAGATGAGCTGTAACAATGGACCCACAAAAGGGAGCAGCTAAAACAGAAATTAATTTTTAAAAAATTTAAGAATGGTGAAAATGTTTTATTTTTTTAATTTTGCAAGCTTCCCACTTTAAAATTTTATTTAAACAAAAGGGGGGCGACCATTGTTTAGTTCAGACCCAGGGCCCACCAGAGAATCCTCTGTCGGGCCTGTCTGACACCGATTCCCATTTTACATATTAACCCTTTCCATCCACAGCAATTGTATTTTACATCATGTTCGTTTTTCCCTCCCGCCTTCTGAGAGCTTTTATATTCGTGTTCCTCCATCTATGGAAACCTATGGAGGCTTTCACTGCACAGGAAAATAGGCACTTTCTTATACACAATTTACGTCTAAAAAGAATTTTCTGGGGAGCCAAAAACAAGGGAAAAAAAAAAAAAATTGCAAATTTTTTGTGGGGAAACTGGTTTTCACAGAGTTCCCCTTGGGGGATAAATAAACGTGTGATTTTATTCTGCTGGGTCGTTCGACCCCGGGAGAAAAAACTTTAAGACTTTTCTTTGTTTTTAAAACTCAAAAAAAAAAAAAACAACTTTTAAATCATTTTTTTAATTCTGCGCTGGCGCGCCATTGTCCAGGACTAGTAACTTTCTTTTTCCTTCCGCCCATAAGCCCCTAATGGGGGAAAGTTTTTAGGGTTGAAGCATTTTTTTTATTACTGGTACTTTTTTGGGATACATTTTAAATTTTGGATATTTGTTTAAATTCCCAAATTTTTTTTGGGGAGTGGAAGCGAATAAAAAAATTACATTTTGGAGCCAGATTTATTTTTTTTTTCCCTGTGGAATAAATAACCTTATCTTTTAACAAAATTGACTAAAAATGTGTACAGTTTGGGGGAATGATCCATTTTTTTTGGGTTTTTTTAAAGATTCTCTTATATTTTTACTTGAAAAATAGCAAAAAAGGGACTTTTTTTTAGTATTTTACTTTATGTATAGTTGTAATTTTTTTATTGTTTTTTTTTTTTTTTGCTTGTAATTTTAGTCCCACCCCCAAGGCAATTTGATCACAAGGGAAAATTTGTACACGGGGTTTCGGCAATACTGAAGTTTTTGGAACAAAATTACAGTTATGCCTCTGCTATTAAAATTTTGCCTCGGGCAGGGTTTTCTGGGAGAGAAAGATGGCCGCCCGGGGGTTTTTTCATTAGGCAAACAACTTCCAAAAAACTTTCCCAACCACTTTGTAAGAGTTTCCAATTTTTAAATTTATACATTTTTTTAAAATAAATTTAGCAGAAACATATTTAGATATATCCCTAAATCAATTCTTTTTTGATTTTTTTTACCATAGGTCAAATTTTTTCAATAATTCATCTCTGGGAATCACCCGCCACCTTCCCTATTTTAAAACCAGTTCTTTTACTTTTTTAACCTCTTGCGCGAACTTTTTGATTCATTTTTCCATAGCCTTTTTTGTACATTTCATTGGTGGAACAAATCCCTTTTGGCCCCAAAAATTGTCCTTTAGGTATCCCTCTAAATACTTGGGGGAGAATAAAGGGCTTGCTTTGTGCAAATCTTTTATTACGTTTCCCCCTTTTTTTCCCTGAAAAAATTTGGGGGAAAATCTATCATGGTAATTATTGATTTCAACCCCTTATTGTATTCTGTCCCATGCCTTTCCCCATTTGGGGAACTGAATGGGGAAGGGACACGTGTATTAAAAAATTTTAAAAAATTTTTTTAATGTTCCTCACTACCACCCCATAATAATCCCAAACGTCGTCCACGAAACCAAACCCAACTCACCCTGTTTAAACCCCCAAATTAGAAGAAAAAAAATTTTTGGTTCTTTAAACCCCACCATGTAAGGGTTTGCTAAACTGGGGCATTTGGAGACCCCATCGAAAGCCCTGTTTTTGCAAAAAAAATCTGTTGTCCAAAACGAAAAAATTCTTCGTTAATATTTTTCTAACAAATGCCACAAAAAACCTATGAATTTCGTTGTCCAAGGGGTTTTAGCTTCGCTTAAAGCTTTTTTTGTGCTGCTTTTAAACCCTGATTTTATCGGGGTAAAAGTAAATAGTGATTTAATGTCCCTAGTCACCATAATTGTAATCTGTGAAAGGGTAAAATTGTGTCTAAAGCTCTCGGAATTTTTCCTGTTTCCTTTTAGGCAAATGGTTGGGCGATTTTCTTTCTTTTTGAGAAAATTAAACCACAAAAAAAAGCTAGAGGGTTTTCCCCTGAACCCAGTTTTTTCCCCCGGGGACAAATTTGGGCTCCCGGGAGGTTTTCCTTTTGGGGTTTGTGGGCTTTTGGGGCCCAAAAAGAGATAGGGGCTAGGGTTTTCTTTCATTAAAAAAAATTTTTTAATCTTTTCTAAAATTTTTTTTTAATGGAAAAAGCCCCCTCCAATGTGTTTTTTAATAATTTAAATGTACTCTCAAATTGGATCTCCCATCTAGAGGGAGGGAAATAAATTTTTCGGTTTAAAACGAGAATTTACTTCCTCCACATAATTTTTTACAATTTATTAGGAAACCGGACCCCCCCTTTATTTAGCTTTCTAAAAAAATAACCGTATTATCTTGTCTTAAACCCTTTTAGTCATTTTTCCCCTTTTCTAGTTAAATTATCCCCTTTTTTTTTTCTTTCCTTTTTTCTCCTTAGACCAAATACCAACACTTCTTTTTTTACTGTTTGTTCAAAAATTTTCTAGTGGGCCCCTTTTTTTAACCCCCGGATCAAAAAAACTTTTTACTCCCTTTGTTTTTTTAGGGACTACATCATTGAAAACCCAAAACCCAAAATTTTTGCCCCGCTGAAAAAATTTTTTTTAAACCCAAAGGGTTTCCCACAAAATTTGTAAAAAACCACCTTAAAATCAAGGTTAAGGGGAAAATTTGGAAAACAAAAAAAAGTCCCCCTTTTTTAATGACAGAGTTCTCTGCTTTCAAAAGAAAGTTTATCAGAAAAATTGATTTAAAAAAGTCCCCCTATATTTTTTTTCCCTTTTTCCGGGCCCCCTTGGCCTTTTTTTTTGCCACCGTTTGTCTTTTTTTTACCCCTGGCTCCATGATCGGCTTTTTCCTGTGATGTTGATTCCTCCCAACTGTCCCATTCCTCTAAATGTAACAAAAAGGGTATGGAAAAAAATTTAAACAAAAATTTTAGCGCAAAGGGTATAATGTAAAAGAACTGTAAAAAGGAAAAAGAGGGGGCGATGATTCCCCGAGATGAAATTTTTGAAAAATAGACCTAGGTAAATAAAACAAAAGAGAATAGATTTTTGTATTTTAAACTAAATAGGGTATCATGCTAAATTGATAAAGAAATGTAAAACCCTTAAAAAAAGGGAAAAACTTACAAAGGGGATGAATGTTTTGGCAAGTTTTTTGCCAACCCCCCAGATTTTTTTTTAAAAAAGGCCCCTCGTTAGGAGACACCCTAAAAGTCATCTGATTTAAAAGAAAACAAACTCCCAAAACAACACGTCTTTTTAAACACAAAAAAAAGGCACCCTTTTTCCCTTTCCTTAATTTTTACAAACTGACACGATAAAAAAAAGGGGTCGGAAATTTGTCCCCCCAGTAAGGGGTACAAAAAAACCCCATAAAAATTTTTTTACATGTGATTTTCCAAAAACAGGGCATATATTAAAGTTTTAAAAAGTTCCCTTGGACAGATATATGTTTTGGGCAAACCCCGCAAAAAAAACAAATTCGTCTAAATTAGCATAGAATTCTATTAGGAATTACAAAAAAAAGAAAAAACTGAAAAAAGAAGATAGTGTAACAACAGATAAGAATTTTGGTGAAATTTCGATAGCTAAACATTTCTTTGAACAGAGACACAATGTGTCAGAATTAAAGTGGTGTAAACTGGATGGTGTCAAAGGTAGCAATGCAGAACAGAATAAGATACAATTGTTAAGAAAAGAAACATATTGGATAGTATCATTAGATTCTAAGAGCCCTAATGGTCTCAATGAAGAACTGAGTTTTAAAATGTTTTTAAAATAGTTTAGGAAGGAAAGGGTTAAGGTAAAAAGGTATGTAAAGGGAGGGATATTACGAACACGCATGCTTGAGAAAGAGGGTTGATCCCTTGAAACATTGCATCATTGCGGCGTTCACCCGGCCGGTTGTCCATGCTACTCCTGTCCTACAAAATGCAGTGAAGCGTTACTAAGGTATTTACCTGTTTATGCAACTTACGTCTACTAGTCTTCTGACTGATACAGATGCAATGCTTTTATTGATTGTATGAAAGTATGTCGTTTTTGGAATAAAGAAGAATAATTTTCCTAATATACGGGTCCACCTTTGTCATATTGAATTGTTTGGACTATGGGAATCCCAGGGAAGATCCCAAAGTGAGACCCAGGAATGTATCGGTTGCTTACATATATATAAAGGTGGTTACATATTTATTTATTGAGTAGACCCAACCAACCATCTTTTGTGTATGGGGGAGTCTTAATTCTCTAGAGATGGCAGATATTGAGGGGAAGGCATATTGGATTTTAAACCCTTAATAACTTTCAAGCTTTTCTTAAGTTTTTCTATTCCCACCTTCCAAGAGCTTTTTTGCTTTTCAGTTTCTAAATATGGGGCTTGCTTTTTTTTTTTTGCAAGAAAATGCACCCTTTTTAATGGTGTCACTGACCGTACCCTATAATGTACTTGGAAACACTATATTATAATTATATATTAATATATATATATATATATATATATATATATATATATATATATATATATATATATATATATATATATATATATATATATATATACACAAAGAGAATCAGCCGCACTTTCCACAATACAACTTCAGCGGGGTGCCAGCTATAATGGATTCTACACATAGAAGGAAAAATTACAGTAGTCAGGTGAAAAAACGTGTGTTTATTAACACATATTCCAAAACGACGTTTCGGCTCTCTCACAGGAAATGGCTATGAGAGAGCCGAAACGTCGTTTTGGAATATGTGTTAATAAGCACATGTTTTTTTCACGTTTTATCACTTGACTACCTAAGTGCTGCAATTTTTCCTTTTATATATATATATATATATATATATATATATATATATATATATAAACAGTTTTGGTCTAAAACCCCTTTTTTTTTTCCCCGTGGGTTTTCTATGGGGGAAAAAGTGGTTTTAGCCAAAACCATTTCAAAATTTGGGGGCCCATAGTGTTTCCAAGTACTTTAAAAAAAATTAAAAGAAAAGGAGATGGCGCTCTTTTGTAAAAGACGCGAAAAGATAAAAAATTAAAAAAAATTTAAAGGTGCTCCCTGAGGGTTTTTGTGCGAACAATTTTAGAGGCCAACACTATAGAAGTTGTTGGGTTTTTTCTGTTTCATTCCAATTAAATTTAAAGGGTTTCATTTTAGTGACCCCATCAAAAAAGGGTGTTTTTTTAAATCCTTGGGGGGTTTGAAGGGGAAAAAAAATGCAATTGCACCTTTTTATTGATACACTGTTTTTTTAAATACGTGTTTTCGTTTTTTTTGCTTTTCAGTACCTTTTTTGGTGATTTTTAAAAATTTTCATTATATTTTGCTACTTTACAAAAATTTTTTATTGAAGGGGGGGGGGATGACCCCTCCCCCTCCCCCCCAAAAAAAAAAAAAACACAATTTTGTCTTCTTTTTTTTTCTTTTTTCCTTATATACAGCATTCACCATGTGGGATAAATAACACAAAAAAGTGTTAGATCAAATTTTACAAGACGAACCAATTTGTTCAAGTGGTTTTTTTTTTGTTTATTATTATATATATATATATAATAATATTAAATATAAATAATTTTAAACAAAAAAAGGGGGGAAAAGGGGGTGTTCAAAAAAGTTAATATTTTTAAAAAAACAAATAATAAAATTTTTTTTTTTTTTTTTTTTAAATGCCATTAGTCCTCCTTGGGGACTTGAACATGTATTGCTTGATTGCTTGTATAATATACAGCTGTGGGACTAGGGTTTGGGAAACTCAAATGAAAGCATATGCATTTTTTTCAAAGAAAAGAGCTGCCTGGGTTCCCCTTTATCGGGGTTGTTTCTCCAGTGGAGGGTCCACCCGGTATTAGAATACAAATTATGGGAAAAAACATTTAACTTTTACAAAATTAAAGTAAATAGGAACAGTGATATTTTTGGCCCTGTAAAATCTTATAAAAAATTTTTAGGGGAACACAAGGATTTTTATTCCATAGAAGTGATCCCTAATTAAAAAAATTAAAAGGATTAAAGAAAAGATTTCTGTGAACATCATGTTACACTTAATCAGGCTCGAAGTACAAGCTGGGAGGGAGGTGTAAGACGCCAAAAAAACCTGACATCATACAATGAAAACGAGGCCCCAAATTGAAAATTTTTTTTAGGTTTAGCAATAAAATTATTGCAAAAAAATTCTTACAATGACTGAAACCCGGGTTTCTTATAAAAAACTGGTGTAAGCTTGATCCTTTGGTTTGGGACGCCCCCTTGGGGCCCTCCCCGGGGGCACTTTGCTCTAGGATCGCCTGTTGGTTAAACGGGTTGGCCCTCCATAAATTTTTCACTCGACACCGGCTTTTGTTTTTAAAACTGCCTCAGCCGCTTTAATAGCGGACACAGGAAAACAAATATAAAACAAAAAACCTTGGGCCCTTGGCCACTGACTAAACATGTATATAGTTCCTCTCTATATGCGGTCTAGACCTAATGTCCAGTATCAGAGAAACAGGAAAGCCTGGGGGGTAAGAGCCTCTTCCTTGGTTCAATGTTGCTCCAATCTTCATAGATAAGTATTCTAAAAATTGTAAAAAAATAGTTCAGATAACTTTATTTATAACCCAGTGGTATTTTAGAGTGACAGGTGTGTTCACGTTTTCTCGGCGACTTATACCTCCCTCCGAGCTTGTACGTTTACTGAGCTTGAGGAAGTGTAACATGATGTTTACGTGAAACGCGTTGCTTTTAATCCTTTTCACTTTTATTGTAATTAAAGGATACACTTCTATGGAATAATTCCAGTGTTCCTATAAAATTATTTTATGAGATTTTAGAGCGTCAATATCGCTGTCCCTATTTCACTTTAAGTTTGTTAAAGCTGAAGTGTGGTTTTACCAATATATTTGTATTCTAATACGGTGGTGGACCCTGCCACTGGAGAATGGACCCTCGAGAAAAAAACTATGCTTTCATTTGAGTTGTACCAATCCTAGTCCCACCAGCTCAGGTGAGCATAATTTAATTTATCAATGTATATCTATTTTACCAAACATACTATCCGAGGTGCGCTTGTCCCTCTTCTCCCTTTTTGTCTCCACTGTGCATTTCATCTAGCATAAAAAAATCTCACATTTCACTTGTATTATGTGCTTTAATGATGTACTTGCATCATATAACCAATGGTTGATCTGCTATTATATCCAGCCTATGACTTCTGGTTGGGTGTAATAGGAGTACAAACATGGCAGCTATAGAGGACTTCACTAGGTTTCCGTTTGCCTTGGCAACTGAATGACACGATTTCAATGGGGGCTGATCAGCAGCTGCAACGGGGCTGCAACAGACCTGTTCGCTCCATGCCGCGGCATCTAACTGGTTAATTGCCAGGATCAGAGCTGCCGAACTCACTCAGCGTTACTGTGCCGTAAATATGTGGTGCAGAGCATTAAATGGGTTTTGCCATGAAGTGAGTTCCTTACCTCTTATCTTCTTAGGGGAGAATATAAACAAAGCATGCTGAGTCATGAACGGCTGCAGGGGTGAGACGGAGGGGGGTGAGCAGAGAGCGAGGAAGCAGGGAGCATCTCTAAAGTTTACTCAAATAATAACATTACAACAGTGGATTCTCTATACAGCAGACAGCCTCATACACTGCACTTTCTCCTCAGCCTCTTGCAAGCTCCTTCATGTTCCCTGTCATCAGATAAGAAGTGCAAACACGCAAGCGCGGCCAGATCAGCTCCTGTCAGTGTCCTGGTTGTGTCTAATGTAAACTGTCAGGAAACTAAGGGGGACTGAGCAATGCTGTAGCTCTCACAGGCTTCACTTTTTGTAATCACATATATTTAGAAATGTGATTAAATACCCATTTTGGAGGATCCTACGTCAACATTACATCATGGCAAAACCCCTTTAAGGAGTTAGCATGGCCGTTCCTCCATAGCCATACTAAGTTATCTGCAGTGGCAACCTGTCCTTCTTGAAAGTGCTTGAAAAGTTTGTGAACCCCATAGAATGTCCTATATTTCTACATGAATGGGGCCTAAACTTGGGACTTCAAGTCCTAAATGTAGATAAAGAACCAAATCAAACAAATGAGTTCACAATGTGTCATTTATTGATCCAGTGCCACATATCTGTGAGTGGGAAAAGTATGTGAACCTTTGGGATTAGCAGAGAATTTGGAGGTGAAATTCGAGTCAGGTGTTTTCAGTCATTGGGAGGACAATCTGGGGTTTGATCAGAAGATTGAGCAAAGTCTGATCTGCACAGCACATGTTTGTGGAAGTGTATGATGGTCTGAGCAAGGGGGTTGCTGATGCTCATCAGGCTGGAAAATGTTACAAAAATCTATAAAGAGTTTGGACTCCACCAGTCCAGTCAGACAGAGTGTGTACACATAGAGGAAATTCAAGACCATTATTACCCTCCCCAGGAGAGGTCAACCAAGAAAGATCACGCCAAGAGGAAGACATATAATAGTCCAGGAGGTCACAAGGGAAACTAAGGTCACCTCTAAGCAAATAAAGTCCACCATCAGGAGGACACTGACCAGCAATGGTGTGCATGGCAGGATTGTGAGGAGAAAGCCGCAGCTCTCCAAAAAGAACATCATTCCCCGTCTGTAGTTTGCTAAAGATCACCTTTAGCAAACTGATCATCATCATTCCAGGAGGTTATTGGAAAGATGTTTTATGGACGGATGAGACCAAAATAGAGCTTTTTGGTTTAAATGTTATGAATGGAGAATGGAAAATGCTACATACAGCATAAAAACATCGAGCATCTGTGACACTGTGGTGGTTGTACTATCATGGATTATACCATCTGTGACACATGATGGTTATTCTATCATGGATTATACCATCTGTGTCACATGATTGTTATACTATAATTGATTATACCATCTGTTTCACAGATGGTTGTACTATCATGGATTATACCATCTGTGACATTGTGGTGGTACCATCATGAATCATGCCATACCATGTGACACAGGGTGGTGGTAGTATTTTGAATCTTACCATCTGTGGTGACACATGATAGTTGTACTTTCATGACTCATACTATCTGTGACACAGGGTGGTGGTAATATTATGAATCTTACCATCTGTGAAAAAGGGTGGTTGTACTATCATGGATTATGCCATCTGTGACACACGGTTGTGGTACTACCATGGATTATACCATCTGTGACACACGGTTGTGGTAGTATCATGGATCATATGATCTGTGAAACGTGGTGGTGATTGTGTCATGAATTATACCATTTGTGAAACACAGTGGTGAAAGTATCATGGATCATACCAACTGTGACTCTTTTATTAATTTTAAAGATGAACTCATACATAACATACGTCACAGAACATAGACAAAAATACTCATACATGAAATAAACCTAGGCTGGTCCAGTCTCATCCATTCCACCTCGTGCATCCTTCCCCTATATACAAATCTTACATTATGTACAATTTCCCTCCTACCCTTGCTGGCCCACCACTATGTTACACTATGTACACTATATACACCATTTACAATATATACATAAATATAATCACAATCTATCTAAACCTTTTTAACCCCCTACCCTGAGTTCTGGCCCCTTGAGTCCAAAATCCAAAGTTCTTATGTCCATTTCAAATGGAGCCAGACTCGTTCCCCCTCCCCCCTGAAACCCCCACCCAACCTATCTATATCACCCTTAAATATATATATATATATACACACATACAATTTTTTTTTTCCTTATACCCGAGTTCTGAGTCTTCTACAGTTCTTTGTCCATGATACGCAAATAGAACCAGACTCTTTCCCCCCAAAACCCCCACCCAACCTAACTATTTAACCCACTGCCCCATATTATACTATTCTATTCACCTTTTTTTTTTTTCTGGTATAACTCTCACCTTTTTTTTTTTTTTCCGGTATTGCTCTCACATTTTTTTTTTTTAATCTGATATTATACTTCCTAAAATATTATATATACTTTATACATTATTATACATATTTTAAACCCCATTCCCTCTAGTCCCGTCACCCTCCACCTGTGTCTAAATATATACATGCACCCCTATATACAAACCAACCCTATATGTGCACGTGCGCTTCACACCTTGATCTTACCCTTCACCATCAGAAGGCCCTGGTTCGATGTCTGTAAGCCCTTTCACCGTCCTATCCAGAAAAACAAAACAAAAATCTACGTGGAAGCATTAGCCCATCACCAGGATGGCGGAGGTCAAGAGATCAGGGAACCTCAAAGGACAATCCCCTCCATAGGGTTGATGCCCCCTCAGCCCCCAATCTCCCAAACTCCATAGAACGAACCTTCACCAGATCATCCAAGATGTGCCTAACCACCGTTACCTCGGGAAGAATTTTCTGACGCGTCGCGACTAAACACCGTGCGCACCAAGTGTGATACCTGACCACTGAACTAACTACAAATAAAGTGCACGGGTCCCTACCACCAGGGTGTTTGAATGTTCCATAAACCCACTCCGCGTAGGAGAGGTTTGCCAACCCTGGCCAACCAATGGAAGCGCCCACCCTTTTATACACCTCTACATTGTAGGGGCAATGGAGGAGGAAGTGCTCCATGCTTTCCAGCATGCTACCACACTCCTCCCGAGGGCAAATTCTTCCCTCGGAGTTTAGGAACTTCACATGCAGCTTACCATGGAAGCAACGCCAGGTCGTATCCCAAACTTTCTGCGGGATCCTAAGTGAATTTAATAAACGTAACCCTACCCTCAGATCCCGGCCTGGGCAATCCTTGAGGGCCAATGGTTTCTGAAAGTGAGTAGACAACACCCTTTCATCCAGGGATTTCCTGGCTAGGATCATTATCTCCGTCACCCCCAGACCCCACCGGCGGATGGTCTTCAGAGTCAGTGCAACGTAAGCCGGGAAGTATTGTCCTGACACACGGAAGATCCTCACACGACCTCCTGACTCCCATTCCTGGAAGTGGAACTGAAACCACTCCCAACAGGAGGCTACCCACGGAGGAGAGCCCTCGTCCCAAAGGGGGGCTATGTTGATCTTAATAAAGGTGTTGGTTAAAAACACCACGGGGTTAACCATACCTAACCCCCCTAGTCTCCTCGTACGGTATGTCACCTCCCTTTTGATCAGGTTAAGTCTGCTTCCCCATAACATCTGGAAAAACAGACTATAGATCCGTGCCCAGAAAAACCCTGGCAAAATGCACACACTGCCCAAATAGATGAATAACGGGAGCAGGAAAGTTTTGATCAGGTCCACCCTCTCTCTAAGGGTTAAAGACCACCCTTTCCACTGGTCCACTTTCCGAGCGGCATTGTTTAGCCTGTCCTCCCAGTTTTTCCTTGGGTAATCACCCTGGCCGAATTCAATGCCTAAAACCTTAATCGTCGCCTGGGGCACAGGGAAGGTGTCCAGAAGACCAAAAGTTGGTTCCTCTGCTCCCAGCCAAAGGCTTTCGCACTTTTCCCGATTAATCATGGACCCGGATGCCTCCGAGTAACTTTCAACTTCCGACATCACCCAATCCGCCTCTCCCGAGGAAGAGACAAACAGAGTCACGTCGTCTGCATAAGCCACGACCTTCAAGGGGGGCGCCGAGGTCCGCAGGCCCATCCTCACCCCCGCCAACGGTCCACGATCTAGTCTTCGGAGGAAGGGGTCGATCGCAAACACGTATAGCAGGGGGCTCAGAGGACAGCCCTGACGCACCCCGGACCCGACCTCGAAAGGCCGACCAATCCAACCGTTTACGAGTGGAAAGCTCTCAGCCCCTCTGTATAATGTCTTTAACCAATTTACAAACCCCCCTGGCAGACCATATCTCAAGAGAGTGGACCAGAGGTACTCATGGTTGACCCGATCAAAGGCTTTTGCCTGGTCCAGGGACAGTATGAACCCCTTCCAGTGACCAGCCCTGCCCCGCTCCACAGCCTCCCTGACACCAAGGACCGCACTAATCGTGCTACGACCCGGAACGGAACAGTGCTGGGTCGAAGAAAGGAGCGAAGAGGCAAATTTTATCAGCCTATTGAAAAGCACTTTTGCCAGGATCTTTCTGTCCACATTGAGTAGCGCTATGGGACGCCAGTTCTCAATGCGGGACGGATCCTTACCCTTTGACAAGATGATCAAAGCTGATCTTTTCATTGACCTGGGAAGAGTACCGGAGGACAAGCACTCATTTATGACCTCGGTCAATAGGGGAACCAAAGCGTCCTTAAAGATCTTATAAAACTCAGATGTTAGACCATCTGGACCAGGGGTCTTCTTGAGAGCTAAGCCGTCAATAGCCCCTTCTACTTCCTCCTCTCTGATCATACTTGTCAAATCCTCAAAAGGGAGGTCTACTCCTGGCTCAGGAATGCTTTCAGCCAGAAAAGCCGAACATCTGTCTCGATTTAACTCCTTCTTGCTCAAAAGATGAGAGTAGAAAGACCTAACGATTTCCAAGATGTCTGAACTGGACTTCCTCAGAGATCCTGTACTATCTTTTAGGCCCGTAACTATTTTACTACCAACCGACATCCTGCAGTTCCTGTAGGGGTCGGGGGAGCGGTACCTGCCGAAGTCCCTCTCAAAAACTAAGGATGCGTGTCTGTCATACTGACATCCTTTAAGCAAGGCTTTCACCCTGGAGACCTCATCACGGTCACCTCCAGTCGAGACTAAATGTTCGAGTTTTCTCCTCAGGCTCTGATACAGGCGATACCTGTTCAAGCTTCTGAGGTTAGAGGTCTGGCGGAAGAACCCCGCTGCCCTTTTCTTAAATATTTCCCACCACTCTGACTTACTATTGCATAAGCCCAGTAAAGGAATCTGGCTCTGCAGGAAATCCTCAAAGGATTGTCTAATCTCCGCTTCTTCCAGGAGTGACGAATTGAGCTTCCAATAACCCCTACCCATGCGGGGAGTCTCTGCAACATTCAAAGAAAATAAAATCATACAGTGGTCGGAGAACTCTACCTCTATCACCGATAAGGGTGACGAGACAGCTTCCTCCTTTAAATAAAACCTATCTATCCTAGACCTAATCTCGCTACCTCTGTAATAGGTGAACCCTCTGTGGTCTGGGGTGTGCCTGATGTGGACATCCTCCAGACGAGCCTCACTAACTATTCTATTCAGTGCGACGCCATCATGAGCCACACCTCTGGCACTTCCCCGATCCTGAGATCTCGTGACGGTATTGAAATCTCCGCCAAAGATGACTTGCCGGCTCGTAAAAAGAAAAGGCTTAACCCTCATAAAGAGACATTTCCTATCCCAGGCACTCTGGGGGGCATAGATGTTTATGAGCCTGAGCTCCTGTCCCTTCATGAGGACATCTAGGATCAGACATCTCCCCATTTCGAGCTCAATCACCCTCCTGCATTCAACCGCGGCAGAAAAAAGAACTGCCACTCCGGAATATGGCTCGGCAGCAAGAGACCAGTAAGAAGGCCCTGCTCGCCATTCCCTCCTTGCCTTCCTCATATCCGCCTGATCCGTCAATCTGGTCTCTTGCAAAAAGAAAACATCAGCTTCAACACGGCTGAAAAAATCAAATGCCGTATATCTAGCCACATTAGATTTTACGCTGGCTACGTTAATACTGGCCAGCGTCAACGGAGTCGGTGCCGCCATCATTGATGATCAAGCTCGACAGCCTTCTTCTTACCGATGCCTCCATCTGTGTCCTCATCAGAGACTACAGGTTTCTGTCTCTTCAGACTGATGGAGACATCCATTTCCACACCACCACTATCTACTTTTTTCCCTCCACCACTATCCCTTCTTTCCTTACCACCACCACTATCACCCCTATCTTTATTCTGCCCAGCGTCCTTCCCTTCAAGTTTTACGGGGCCTCTGGCACCACACTCAGCGCCGCTCTCCGGAAGCTCTTCTGCCCTTTTTGACACCTCGCCCTCGTCCTCCTCCTCCCCTGAAGAGGGAAAAAGGTCTTTGAGTGCTTGGTATCTATTTGAGGTCTCGGTCAGAGGGGAGATTTTACCTTGCCTTCCTTTACACGGCACCTGGCTACTCAGGGTTAAGGGGATGGAGTGGTCCCATTCCAATGAGGTCGAGGCGCCTGCCCTCTTCCTCTCTTTCTCCCTCCCCTTTTTTGCACCCCGTTTTGTGGGCCGCTTCTCCTCTTCACTCTCAGCACTCTCTGAGTGATAAGAAGCTGCTGGGAGAGCGGCCTCCTCCTCTCTCTCTATCCTCCTGGTCTCCTCCTCCAGATCACCTTCCCTCGGGGCCTCAGACTGTTCGGTACCGGAGACCGCATCCGGGTTGAAGGTCTGGGAACCCCCGGCATGGGTCCGTGGGGCCCCCTCTCTCTCCCTTCTGCGAGCCTCCATGCGCCTTTGTTGTGCTGCCGATTTTGTTTTCTTTATCATTGGCCCCTCTGCCCTCTCACCATTACTGTTGTTTCCACCTCCTGCTTCCTCCCCAACGTCCTCTGGCCTAGCTCTCCCTTCCTCCTGCCTAGAGGACGCTCGATTGGTGAAAGAGCGAGGGCAGTGTCTGAAGAGGTGACCTAGGTCACCACACAAGTTACAGCGAACCCTGCCACATGATGCAGCTTGATGGCCTGTTTCCCCACACATTGCGCAAACCTGCGCCTTACACTGCGCACTAAAATGTGTGGGGTCGCCACACCTGTGGCAGAGCTTCGGCTGTCCCTGGTAGAAGACCAGGATTCGATCTCTTCCCAAGAAAGCGGAGGATGGGATATGGGTGACGGTGTTACCTGATACCTTCAACTTGACCATAAAGGTCCAGGCCCCTGACCAGATGCCGTGTTCGTCCCTGTTCTTTGTGGGGATCTGCATCACTTCACCGTATCTGCTTAGCCAGGTTTTGATGTCGATATAAGAAAGGGACTCGTTACAGGTCAAAACGGTCACCTTCTTAATATGATTCTGGCGGGATATCGCTTGGGCCTCGAAATCCAGCCACTCGGACGTGTACTTCTTAACCTCGTGACGGGACCAAAAGAGTTCTAGACCCTCGGCCCGCACGAAGCTAATGTCGTACATGGGGGACCCAGAAGGGTGAATCAGGGCAAAGATGTCTAGCGCCCTGAAACCCATCCCAAACAGGAGCTCCACCACCCTGGCCCTAGGGGGACTAGCGTCATTGCCAACCCATTTGAGACGTACCACGTTCCTTCTGGGCACCCCCTGTCCGGTTGTAGGAGGGGGCCTGGCTGTTTTGTGGACGGATGAGACCAAAATAGAGCTTTTTGGTTTAAATGTTATGAATGGAGAATGGAAAATGCTACATACAGCATAAAAACATCGAGCATCTGTGACACTGTGGTGGTTGTACTATCATGGATTATACCATCTGTGACACATGATGGTTATTCTATCATGGATTATACCATCTGTGACACATGATGGTTATACTATAATGGATTATACCATCTGTGTCACAGATGGTTGTACTATCATGGATTATACCATCTGTGACATTGTGGTGGTACCATCATGAATCATGCCATACCATGTGACACAGGGTGGTGGTAGTATTTTGAATCTCACCATCTGTGGTGACACATGATAGTTGTACTTTCATGACTCATACTATCTGTGACACAGGTGGTGGTAATATTATGAATCTTACCATCTGTGAAAAAGGGTGGTTGTACTATCATGGATTATGCCATCTGTGACACACGGTTGTGGTACTACCATGGATTATACCATCTGTGACACACGGTTGTGGTAGTATCATGGATCATATGATCTGTGAAACGTGGTGGTGATTGTGTCATGAATTATACCATTTGTGAAACACAGTGGTGAAAGTATCATGGATCATACCAACTGTGACACACAGTTGTGGTAGTATCATACATCATACCATCTGTGACACACAGTTGTGGTAGTATCATGGATCATACCATCTGTGACACACAGTTGTGGTAGTATCATGGATCATACCGTCTGTGACACACAGTTGTGGTACTATCATGGATCAAACCATCTACGACAAACAGTGGAGGTAGTATCATAATTTGGGCCTGTTTTGCTGCATCTGGGTCAGGATGACTTACAATTAGTGTTGAGCGATTACGTTGGCCATCGACATCGGTCGATGGTCGATAGTCGACCATCATCGACAAGATAGTCGATAGTAGATTATGAGCGATGACCATTAAAGTCTATGGGAGAGCAACAACACCTTCATTCTTACACCCAAACAGGGCTGGAGAAGCTGGAATTAACATCCACAACAGTCAAATGGATACGTGCTACATCTTAGGCAACACACTTAGGTTATACAAGTGACAGCAAAAAAATCACACACCATTCACTATCCCTGTCTTGTACCACAGCATGACCCTTAAACCTGCATCACCCACAAATCAACCAGGGCCAGAAGGCAGAATGAGTTGAACCCTCCTTGGACGTGAACTGGACATTGAATATCCCTGGCCTGGAACGCAGCATGAGCCCCCAAACCTGCATGACCCCCAGATTTAAAAGTGCCGGAAAAAGGAGTCTTTCAACCACCACTTTAAATTTACTGGACATTGATTTTAAAAAGTCCTGGGCCACAGAATGGCCCCAAAACCCGCAGCCCCCATTTTTAAAAGTGCCGGAAAAAGATCTTTAACCACCATTTTATTTTCACTGGACATTGACTATATCTCGTCCTGCGGCCAGCATGAGCCCCAAACCTGCATGACCCACAAATTTAAAAAAGTGCCGAAAAAGGAGTCTTTCAACCACCATTTTAGTTGAACTGGACATTGGATATATCTGTCATGTACACGCAGAATGACCCAGTAAACCTGTCTGAGCCCACAGATTAAAAAAGTGCGGGAAAAAAGGAGTCTTTAAACACCCATTTTAGTTGAACTGGACATTGACTATACCTGTCCTGGGACAGCAGTATGGACCATTAAACCTGTCTGACCCCCATTATAAAAAGTGCAGAATAAGGAGTCATTTTTGGACCACCATTTTAGTGAACTTCGGGACATTAACTAATATCTGCTGTACCGCAGAATGGACCATTAAGCCAGTTCGACCCAAGATTAAAAATGACGGAAATTGGAGCTCTTTCAAACACCATTTTAGTTCACTGTATATTTACTGTCCCTGTCCTGGGTAGCCGCTTGCCCCTCCGTATGAGTGCGGACCAATTGAGCTTCACTTGGAAATACAGGTGGTTTAACGCTCCTGTTACACCAGTGTGCCCTTTTTCTTGCTTTCTTTTTCTCATTTTTTTTACTCAACGTGCTGGAGGAAATTGTCTCTGTACTTTGTTCTCTGTTCCGTGCTCCATACTCCATGTCCTCTGAATAACTACATTGTCCAAGTTTTTCCTGTACCTCCCTTGTACAATTCAGAGGAATTTGTTTACCAGCTATTTTGTACATGCAAATTTTTTAGTAGTTTAATTCTAGAAAACACATTTGGAATAGTTTTAGAAAGTCTCTTATTAAAAGACGGCAAATCACAGCTATTCTCAAATCCCTCTAATCAAAACAAAATTGCTGGATTCAAATTTAACTGCAAGGTGTCTCTATCAACTAATCTGGACTGGGCAAAAGTGCAATAAAAACTACGTAATCTGTTTGTATTCGTATAATACAAGGTATTTTGGGCTCCTTTCAATTCACTGTGGTGACTATAAAAGATGCTGGATGAAATTTAAGTGCAAGGGGGATGTTATCAACAAATCTGGATGGGCAAAAGTGCAAAAAAACAGTCATCTGTTATGATTCGTATAATACGAGATATTTTTGGCCTTTCATTCACTGTGGTGACTTATAAAAATTGCTGGATTTCAAATTTAAGTGCAAGGTGATAATCAACAAAGGTGGAATGGGGAAAAATTGAAAATGAACACCTATCTCGAAATGATATACTGATAATAAAAGTGGAGTTCTGCACCTAACAAAGAGACCTGCAGTTACTAGAAAAGATGTGTGTTCCTAATATAAGTTCAGGCTGCCCAATATCCAGGAAATATTTCAATAGAAAAAATGTTAATAAAAGCTATTGCAGTGCAATGTCTAAACTAAGTCTGGTGAAAATCTTATCCAGTATTCTTTATAGAGCATTGTCGGTGTTCGCCCGCGGGTAACCCCCCCCCCCCCCCAGCCCCCCCTGTGTCTTTACAGCGGTAGATGCTCCTTTTAAAAATTCTCTAGTAACTACATATAATCTTCAATCTCTAAGCTAACGAAATTGGAAGGATCACCGCTATTCGTAGAGGTTTCTCTGGGGAAGAATTAGAATAATTTCGCTGAGCTGTTTGGACACACGCAGAGCGTACGTCCTACTGCTATGAGACGCTCAGAGACACTGAGGCTGAACAGGAAGGGCTGTTCTATGTAAAACGAGGTCATGTGATTTTTCCAGCCAATCGCAACATACCATCCCAGTCCATGACGTCGCACACACATCTCACCGTGCTCTATTCTGTAAGTGATTTGCTGGCCCCCAAAAATGACAGGAAGCACCGAAAATGGCGCGATCTTAATAGATGATGCACAGTTTTTAACCTAAATTATCGCATGATCTAAAAAATCTGATCACCATAAAAACTGTGCCGATTTCAACTTTGTCGATAATAATAGCTCAACACTACTTACCATTAGAGATGGGCGAATTTTTCAAAAATTCGATTCGGTCACTTCGCCGAATTTTCCGACAAAATTCGTTTCGTTCCCAATTACTTCGGCACGAATCGCGTTAAAAAGCAGTTTTCCAGGCTGCACAGAGCCTGCAGGGTGTGTTAGAACGTTGTGCCATGCTTAAATATGCAGAGGGACTTGGTTTGGTCTTCTAAAAATGTTGTGTTTTAGTATGACACGCAGATGACTGCCGCCCCTCTTAGAATCGCTTCACTATAAAATTCCTGGGCACTTAAGAGGGGCAAAATGACCAAAAAACTCAAGCGGGAATGTAGCCTGATAAAGTCATGCCAGCGCAAGCTGGGAAAAAAACAAGTTTAAGCTAGGTTTGGGAACATTAGTGACAGAGTGTGGAGGTGACGCGGCAGCCACAGCAGCATGAGGTAGGCGTGCACAATGACATTCTGGAGGTGGCAAAACACGAGGAAGCCACAGAGTGCACAATGACTGAGAGCGGAGGGGCACGGCGGCAGCAGTATGAGGTCAGGCTGTGGCACAATGACATTCTGGAGGCGGCAAAAACAGTATTAGGGCCACAGAAGTGGCACAATGATACAGTTTGGAGGGTCACGATAGCAGCAGCATGTGATCAGGCAGTGGCACAATGTCATTCTGGAGGCGGCAAAACAGGTATTAGGTCCCAGAGTGGCACAATCACACCAGTGTGTAGGTCACGGCGGCAGCAGTATTGAGATCAGGCAGTGGCCACATTGAACATTCTGGGAGGCGGCTAAACAGTATTAGGCCACAGAGTGGCACAATCACACAGTGTGGCGGTCAGGCGGCAGCAGTATGAGATCAGGCAGTGGAACAATGACATTCTGGAGGCGGCAAAACAGTATTAGGCCACAGGTGGCACAACACACAGTGTGGAGGTCCGACACGCGAGCAGCATGAGAATCAGGCAGTGGCACAATGACTTCGCGAGGTGGGGAAAACAGGAGGAAGCCACAGAATGGCACCACTGACAGAGGAGCGAATGGTCACGGCGGCAGCAGCATGAATCAGGCCATTGGCTCAATGACACAGTGGGAGGGCACGGCAGGAGTCCCACAGCTGCAGCATGAGGTTCAGAGCGGTGGCATCAATGACATTCTGGAGGTGACAAAAACAGGAGGAAGCACAGAGTGGCACAATGCACTGAGAGAGAAAGGTCACGGCGGCAGCAGCATGACGTCAGGCAGTTGCACAATGACAAAGTGTGGATGACATGGCAGCAGCCACAGCAAGCAGCATGAGGTCCAGACAGTGGCACATTTGAAACAGTGTGGATGTCACGGCCATCAGCAACAGCAGCAGCAGGCATGAGGTCATAAGAGTGGCACAATACAGAGTGTTGAGGTGGGTGGCATACCAGTCCCTGGTAAAAGAATGGTGGTGGCAGATGGAGAAAACTGGCTGCCAGATGTGTGGCATAGGCGAGGTGGCGGCATCAGAATTGTGGCTGAGGCAGGTAGTTGAACCCAGACTGACGCCTAAAGGCATTGGGTGTTGGAAATCTGGCTGTTCCACGCCTTTGATTCATCTCCCACCGGACAAGGTCAGTGCTTCCACATTTCCCGTGGACAAGCGGGTTCCCTTGGGGTAACGATGGCCCCCGCCGCATGAACACACCAGCTCTGAAGCCACACTACTGCCGGGCAGGACAGCCTTCTCCTCTGCATACTTGGCAAGTTGCGGCCACCACATCCAGTTTGGCTGCCCCGTAAGTCAGCGGATCGTCTAACTGAGGTGGCAGAGTGCAGTCCAAGTAGGCACAAAACATGTTGGTGCAGGGACTGCTCCAGGTCCTGCTGCTGCTGCTTGTGGCATCCTGCCCTCCTCAATAGGCGGGGTGAAGGAAGCTGATCATAGTGACTCCTGACTTAGGTTACTACTGATGGAGCTGGTACTGCTCTACTCCCCCACTTCCCCAGCAGCGCGGCAGTAGTACGTGAGCGCTGAGGAACCCCGGTAGACTGTCAGAGAGGACGATGCCGCACATAGGCAGCGGCCAACTGAGTACGGAGGAGTTACCTATAGTATTTGCGTTTGGTCTTCCCTCCTCAATAGCTGGGAATAGGCCCCACTTGGGACGGTAGCGAGGTCCCAATGGGTGGAGAGCCAGAAGTCTATCCTCTGCCGGATGCTGACTATTCGGCTGTCCACTAGCAGGCAAATAAGCAATTTTATATTTTACTGCGGGCCATCTGCACAGTGACTCCGAGGGCTCCCTGCCTCCATTTCACTGTATACTGCCACGGTGGCTTGGGCGGTCATCTGCCTACTTCCTCATCTCCATCACCTCTCAAGTGCTCCTGCTCTCCTCTCTTGTCACCTGGGTTGAAAAATCCACTCATTTCACCAGACAATGCTTCTGCACCAATGTCCTCCTCTCCTCCTCCATTTCAGTCCACCGGGACTCATGTGGCCACGAGATGTAGTCGGCCCGGCTCCAGTCCCCTGCCCAGACAGATTTTTCAGAATTCTGTTCCAGGGACATGAAGCAGGTGGAATGTCGTTATTCATCCCGCTAGTATGGGACTGAAAATAACGTCGCCTCTCGAATGGCCTCAAACAAACGGCAGGTGTCACGCATGAGCTGCCATGGCTGACATCAAAGTTTCACAGGGGAGTACTTCTTCTGCCTGGATCATCAAAAAAATCGTTAATGGCCTTTCTCAGTTCATACAGGTCGGTCCAACCCGTGCCGGCTGGAATTCCAGCGGGTGGAACCATCGCATTCGAGTGTGTGGGGGGAGGCCATTCTGCCGCTTCAAATCGAGGAGTGATTTCCTGGCTTTGTGCGAATGGATAAAGTGCCATGCACACGTTTCCTGGCCATTTTTTCAGAATCGCTGAAGATCGGTGATGACTTAGGAACCTTTTCCAACCAGATTGAAACATGCGCATGCAGGGCGCATGGACCATCATCCTCGGTGCTAGCGCGGAAACCATGTTCCTCCCATTGTCCGTCACCATGGTTCCGATTTGCAGTTGGCGCGGGAAAAAGCCACACATCGTTTTCTTGCTGCATGACGCGGGAGCAGTTCTCCCCTGTGTGACTTCGTTCGCGACGAGGCAAGCCAGGTTGTAGAACTGACGTGACACCGCTGTGTCCTACAAGATGGTATGATGGAGCAGTACTTGTGGAGGCTGAGATGGTGGTGGTGGTGGAGGAGGAGGAGGCCGGACATTCGGCGCAGGGTGCAAGCAGATTGAGCACGTGGAGGAGAAAAAGTGGCGTATCCTGTCAAGTTGTTGGGTGTGCCTGGGCTGGAGCCACCATTTCAACCAGGTGGGCCGTAAAGGACATGTACTGGCCCTGACCGTAGTTACAGCTCCAGACGTCCGCGCTGCCGTGCACCTTTGAACAAACCGATAAGCCAAGGACTGACCACCTTCTGTTCTAAATATTTATTGAAGTGCTGGTACTGCCTTTTTGGAAACGAAATTACGGCTGGAACTCTTTCATTCGGCTCGCACAAGCCATCAAGTTCTCTGAACGGTGCAGAGTCACCATTTGTAAGGAAGGGACTGCTGTACCAACAACTTGGACAGGTGCACGGTCAGCTGTGCACCTTAGGATGGTTGGACGCATACTGTTGTCTCTTTGCAATCGCCTCGCTGAACGACTGCTGGCGCACATGAGTAGCGAGGAGCAGGAGCATCTGGACGGGAGATGATGTCAAAGAGGAAACAGCTCCCTTCGGCAGAGGTGGTGGAGCCTTGACTGGACTGCAATGGCATGCATGCCACGGGGCGCCTGCTGCTGATGCTGCTGTATGCTGCGGCGGCAGATGGACCACACATCTGAGCCAGTTTCTCCCAGGCCACCGGTGTGACGCTGCATGTGTGGACGCAGGGCCGGTGGTGCCCAACGTTAGCTCCCTGGCCACGCTTTCACTTTCTGCCCACACGATTCTACTTACTACCCATATTCGGTCTCCGGTGTCTTAGCAATAGATACTGCCACACCGCCGAAGTATCGGTTTTTACCGCCAACGCTCCTCTACTGAGTGACTTACTGCGCCGCTGCCTGCCTGAGCCCCTGTGCTGCTACTTTCTTGGACTGCGAGGGGGTTTTTTACCCCGTGGGCCGCTTGGCTCCCGACTCCACACTGCTGCTATCCTGCTGACTCACGGCACACGACCCACTTGCTGCTGCGCTGTTGCCTGAGCGCAAGACTGACGCACATATTCTCCTGACGTTGATTAAAGCCCTTGCCTCACCCGGCTCCCAAGTGCGTCGGCTACATCATTCATCTATTGGTGTATTCATCGTCACTGCTGTCCTCATCTCCGGTCTTGGGATGCCGAGGCTGATGCCCTCACAACTGGACCTCCCATGCCACTCTCCACACTAACCTTGTCGCCTACTGCAAGAAGCAGGCGTTATTGGCCCCTTTTCATTCACTGCCATATAAGTGTGACTGCCCTCCTCAAATTGTTCATCCGCGCTATATAGTGGCGCTGAGCCCAGACCACACTAGTAGAATTCTGGCTGCGGGAACCGGATGGGACAGAGGCGGGCTGAGGAAAGGTGAGGGCGCTGACCGCTCCCGGGCCATGCCAACTATTGGTTGTGTGAGGTTCCCACCGACTCTGGGCTGGAGTTGCAGATGTCCATCTGGGGAGGGAAGAGGATGACCTAGTCAACAATCAAGAACCCTTGGGTTGCTGAAACCAACACACCGGCCGCTAGATGACAGCGGCAGTTGTGCCCACCAGTGTGACCCCTTGCCTGCGACGTCCCCTTGCTGTGCTGTGACCTGGGGCCTGTGCAGGAATTTTGATGCCACTGCCACTCGCAGTGCACGAGCCTGCCCTATCTCTGTCTGACATATGGTTTGTTCTAAAATGTACAGACACTGTTTGATGATGATATTCTGTATATGATAAATATACACCTGTATTTGACTCCAAAATGAACCCAGTAACAAGCTTGGG
The DNA here is from genome assembly GCA_025379985.1 of Phyllomedusa bahiana. Taxonomy (NCBI): domain Eukaryota; kingdom Metazoa; phylum Chordata; class Amphibia; order Anura; family Hylidae; genus Phyllomedusa; species Phyllomedusa bahiana. Next base: position 50,456 of record JAODAL010025949.1, read on the forward strand.
TAACCCTTGGATATAAATTGCGCTCCACAAATGGCCAGGAAAAATTTTTACTTGTTATGTGTCGTTAAAAAACACTGTGTGTTTTACTAAAGTAAAAGCACAAACAGGCTTAATTAACTTCGGGACATGAATTAGGGCTACAGGAAAAATCTGTATATTATTTTGGCGTTGAAAAAAGACGGTTTATTTTTTCAGCACACCAGCAACAACAACGCTATTTAACCTCTGGATGTAAATTGCGCCAAAGAATTGAAGCCCCACAAAACTTGTAGCTTTGTAGCGTGTTTACAACTTGTGTGTTTCTACGCCACATCAACAAGAGATACAGTTGTAATTAACCTTTGCTTGTGAATTAGGCTACGGAATAATTTTTATCTTTTGGCGTTGAAAAAGACGGTTCACTTTTGTCAGCACACCAGCAAACACGGCTTAATTAACCTCTGGATGTAAAATTGCGCCAAAGAATTGAGTCCCACAAACTAGTTAGCTTTGTAGCGTGTTACATGCGTGTTTTCTACGCCGCACACAACAAGAGATACAGTTGTAATTAACTTTTGCTTGTGAATTAGGCTACAGGAAAAAATTTATACATGTTTTGGCGTGAAAGACGGTTTATTTTTGGTCAGCACACCAGCAAAACAACGCTTAATTAACCCCTGGATGTAAATTGCGCCAAAGGAATTGTGCGCCTCAAAAACAGTTAGCTTTGTAGCGTGTTACAATTGATGTTTTCTACGCCCACAAAAAGAGTTACTAGTTGTAATTAACCTTTGCTTGTGAATTAGGGCGATACAGAGAAAATTTATTATTTTTGGGTTAAAAAGACGGTTTATGTTGTCAGCACACCAGCAAAACAACGGCTTAATTTAACCCCTGGATGTACATTGCGCCAAAGAATTGAGCCCCCACAAAACTAGTTAGCTTTGTAGCTCGTGTTTACAATGCGTGTTTTCTACCACACAGCAAGAGATACAGTTGTAATTAACCTTTGCTTGTGAATTAGGACTACAGGAAAAAAATTTATATTATTTTGGCGTTTGAAAAAGACTGGTTTTTTTTTGTCAGCACACCAGCAAATCAACGTTAATTAAACCCCTGGACTGTTAATTGCGCCAAAAGAATTGGCCGACACAAACTAGTAGCTTTGTAGCGTGTTACAATGCCGATTTTTCTAAGCCACACAACATGTGATACAGTTGTAATTAACCTTTGCTTGTGAATTAGGTACAGGAAAAATGTATATATTTTGGCGTTGAAAAAGACGGTTTACTTTTGTCGCACACCAGCAAAACAACGCTTAATTACCCCTGGATGTAAATTGCGCCAAAGAATTGAGCCTCAAAACCTGGTAGCTTTGTAGCGTGTTACAATTGCGTGTTTTCTCGCCACACAACAAGAGAGACAGTTGTAATAAACCCTTTGCTTGTGAATTAGGCTACAGGAAAAAATTTATATATTTTGGCGTTGAAAAATGACGGTTTATATTTTGTCAGCAACCAGCAAAAACAAACGCTTAATTAACCATGGATTACATTGCGCCAAAGAATTGAGCGCACAAACTAGTAGCTTTTGTAGCCGTGTTACATTTGCGTCGTTTCTCGCCACACAACAAGGTTACAGTTGTAATTAACCTTTGCTTGTTGAATTAGGCTACAGGAAAAATTTTTATATTTTGGCGTTGAAAAGGACGGTTTTTTTGGTCAGCACACCTGCAAACAACGCTTAATTAAACCCCTGGATGTAAAATTGCGCCAAAGAATTGAGCCGCACAAACTAGTAGCTTTGTAGCGTTTTTCAATTGCGTGTAATCTAAACCACACAACCAGAGATACAGTTGTAATTCACCTTTGCTTGTGAATTAGGCTACAGGAAAAATTTCTATATTTTGGCGTTGAAAAAGACGGTTTATTTTTGTCAGCACACCAGCAAAACAACGCTTAAATAAACCCCTGGATGTAAATTGCGCCAAAGAATTGAGCGCACAAACTAGTTGCTTTGTAGCGTGTTTACAATTGCGTGTTTCTACGCCACACAACAAGAGATACAGTGTAATTACCTTTGCTTGTGATTAGGCTACAGGAAAAATTTATATATTTCTGGGTTGAAAAAGCAAGGGTTTTTAGTCAGCACACAAGCAAAACAACGCATAATAACCCCTGGATGTAAATTGCGCCAAGAAATTGAGCGCACAAACTAGTAGCTTTGTTGCGTGTTAAATTGCGTGTTTTCTACGCCTCACAAAAGGAGATACAGTTGTAATGCAAACATTAGCTTGTGAATTAGGCTACAGAAAATATGTATATATTATTTGCGCGTTGAAAAACGTTTTTGTTGTCGCACACCAGCAAAACAACGCTTTAATTAACCCTGGATGTTTAAATTGGCGCCAAAGAATTGAGCGCACAAAATATTGCTTTGTAGCGTGTTACAATTGCGTGGTTTTTTTTACGGCCCACACAAAAAGAGATACGAGTTGTATTCAACTTTGCTTGTGAATTAGGCTACAGGGAAAAATTTATATATTTTGGCGTTGAAAAAGGTCGGGTTTTTTTTGTCAGACACCAACCAGCAAAACAACGCTTAATTAAACCCCTGGAATGTAAAAATTGCGGGCCAAAGAATTGAGCCGCGCAAAACTAGTAGCTTTGTAGCGTGTTACAATTGTGTGTTTTCTACGCCAGCACAACAAGAGATACTTTGTAATTACCTGTGCCTGTGGAATTAGGCTACAGGGAAAAATTTATATTTTTGGCGTGAAAAAGACGTATATTTTTGTCAGCACACCAGCAATAACACGCTTAATTAACCCCTGGATGTAAATTGCGCCAAAGAATTGAGCCGCACAAAACTAGTAGCTTTGTTAGCGTGGTTACAATTGCGTGTTTTCTTCGACCCACACAAACAAGAGTACAGTTGTAATTAACCTTAGCTTGTGATTTATGGTACAGGAAAAATTTATATATTTTTGGCGTTGAAAAAGGACGGTTTTTTCTTGTCAGCACACCAGCAAAAAAACGCTTAATTTAACTTGGATGTAAATTGAGCCAAAGAATTGAGCGCACAAATCAGTAGCTTTGAGCGTGTTTACAATTGCGTGTTTTCTACGCCACACAACAAGAGATTTACAGTTGTATTAACCTTTGCTTGTGAATTAGGTACAGGAAAAATTTATATATTTTGCGTTGAAAAAGACGGTTTTATTTTTGTCAGCAACACAGCAAAACAATGCTTAATTAACCCTGGATGTATATTTTCGCGCCAAAGATTTGAGCCCCACAACTAGTAGCTTTGATAGGTGTTCAAATTGCGTGTTTTCTACGCCACACAACAAGAGTTACAGTTGTAATTACTTTGCTTGTGAATTAGGCTACAGGAAAAAATTTATATATTCTTGTCATTGAAAAAGGACGGTTATTTTTGTCAACACACAGCAAAACAACGCGTAATTAACCATGGATGTAAAATTGCGCAAAAGTTTGGAGCCGCACAAAAAATGGTAGCTTTGTAGCGTGTTACAATTGCCGGTGTTTTTTTTTTTTTCTTACGCAACACAACAAGAGATACAGTTGTAATTAACCTTTGCTTGTGAATTAGGCTATAGGAAAAATTTTATATATTTGGCGTTGAAAAAGACGGTTTTTTTTGTCTGACACCCAGCAAAAATGCTTAATTATACCCCTGTATTTTTGGATTTGTATTGTAAAAACGCTGTTTCTTTAAATGAATTCAACAGGAACTGGCTTAGGATCCCACTGGGATATTGAATGTATATGCGCTGCCAGTGGACGCATACTGGGATTTCAGATCCAAATTACCACAAAAAATTAGAAATAGAACATAAGAGAACAGTCTCTGAGACAAGCTGAGAACCCCACTAATATATTCGCTATATAAAATTCAATTCTTCAGTAAGAGCTATCAGCCGCGGCAGCACCTTCCCTGAGGGCACAGTGAGAGGAGTGTGACGCTCCCGGCGACGCGCCCGGACTTATATAGTTTCGGTGACGTCACAGAATGCCCCGGTCTCTGATTGGCTTCATCTCTGAACATGTCACGCAGGCCTATTGCCTTCCTTCCTCCCAGAGTGCTTTGCCCCATGTAAGCATGTGCTCGCAGCCTTTTATCAAGCAAAAAGCACACTTCGTTCACCCGAAGTACCAATGTTCGACTTCGTTCCGAACCGAAGTTTTCCTGAAATTCTAAACGAATTCCACTTCGTTAGAATCGATTTGCCCATCTCTACTTACCATCATTGCTGGAACAATCAATTCTTAATTATTCCAGTAAATTCTACAGAAAATTGTCAGGACTTCTGTCCATGAGCAGAACCTCTACAGAACATGGGCCACGCATCAAGGCAACCACCCTCATCTCACAAGTCATTCTACCAAAGAATGGTTAATGAAAATTAAAATAAAGCTTTGGAATGGCCAAGTCCCAGTCCTGACCATAACCGAGTCCCGGTCCTGGCCATAACCGAGTCCCAGTCCTGGCCATAACCGAGTCCCGGTCCTGGCCATAACCAAGTCCCGGTCCTGACCATAACCGAGTCCCAGTCCTGACCCTAATCCAATGGAAATGTTGTGGAAGGACCTAAACCTACCGGATCATAGGAGGAAACCACCAACACAACAGAGGTGAAGCTATGGAGACACTGTATAGAGTCCTTCTAAGCCAATGTGCAGGACCTTGGATTTGGTTCTTTATCTACTTTTAGGACTTGTGGGATCATCTGATGGAGGTTTAGGTCACATTTATGCAAAAAAATTTAGAGAAATCTGAAGTTTTTATTTTTTCACTTTAGTTTATTCATTTTAGGGTTCACAGACTTTTAATCCCCAATGTATTTGATTGTGACTATTTAGAGAATAAGATTTGATGGTAATAGAGGGTAAAAAAGAGAAGGCAAGCAGTGCTGTAGCAGGGTAGAGTTGCCCTCTAAGTCAGGGGTCTGCAACGTCGGCTCTCCAGCTGATGAGAAACTACAGCTCCCATCATGCCCACTGATATAGATTATGTAAATGCATGATGGGAGTTGTAGTTTCCTAACACCTGGAGAGCCGACGTTGCAGACCCTAGACGGCTGAGCGCCGCTGTGGCTTTAACGTTCAGATCCGTGTCCCTGGAGAGGATCATGCCGAGGGGCACATGGATATTTCGGCATGTCAGAATAATCAGTCGGGATCTGTCATACATTTACATCTTTTATCGGCCTGGGGACGGTAACATCTGCTCCATCAGACAACCACTCAACCTGACGGCCGCCCGCGGGGAGAGATTAATGAAACGGTCATTCACTGTTTTATTATCATATTAACTCTTTTGATGGGAAACATAATGAATCGGTCAATCCGCCAATAGTGTACAGTGAGTTACCCGGAGAGCTGCAGGTTGGCTTCTGCACAATGTCACAGATAGAGCGCTTGTCCTTGTAGACAATGAGGCTTTGATAATGTGATGGTAACGCTGCCAGCCGCATGTCACTTTAAAGGGGAACTCCGCTTGCACAGCCTCTGTTAGGACCATAAATAAGCTGATTATGAATGTGCCAACCTCCACCCAACAACTGGTAAAAGTTGGCAGCAAGTGTTGATTTTTCCTGCAGCGCCCCACAGGGGATGATATGAAAATATTACATAATAGCTTACAGCAGTCCTCCAGAGGCGAGATGCCAATGGCAGATAATCCCATGGCTGCAAACCTCCACCCATCAACTCCATGGCAGGATGTCCCATGGCTGCAACCTCCACCCATAATCTGTAATAAAGTTGCCAGCAAGTGTTGATTTTTCCTGCAGCACCCCCACAGGGGAAGTGAAGTATTACACAATAGCCATACATCCAGTCCTCCAGAGCGAGATGCCCATGGCTGCAACCTCCACTCATTAGTCTGTGATTCAAGTTTTCAGCAAGTGCTTGACTTTTCTGCACTGCCGCAACAGGGGATACGAACTACTGCATAATTTCCATACATCCAGTCCTCCAGAGAGATGTTCCTCGTAGCTATTCTCAGCCCAAACAAGAGACTCCAGAAGCTGGCTCCATAAAAAATTATATTTAAACTTAGGACCCCCTGCCAATAGGACAGGAGAAAGAGTCACTCCAGCAGAATCAGCCCATCCTTCTATTACATCTGAATGTTAGCCATTTTCAGCTTCTACAATCTCTATTAGAGTCCCCCATAAATAAGCTGATAGCAGGTTCTATTTCTACAACCTCCACCCATCAGCTGTAATCTGTTATAAAAGTTTTCAGCAAGTTTTTGATTTTTATACAGCGCTCCCACAGGGGAAATGAAGTATTACATAATATCCATCCAGTCCTCCAGAGAGACAGATGCCCATGGCATGATGTCCCATGGCTGCAGCCTCCACCCATCAGCTGCAATCTGTAATAAAAGTTTCTCAGCAAGTGTTTGATTTTTCTGCAGTGCCCCCACAGGGGAAATGAAGTATTACATAATAGCCATACATCCAGCCCTCCAAAGAGAGATTCACATGGCAGGATATCCCATGGCTGCAACCTCCACCCATCAGCTCCATGGCAGGATGTCCCATGGCTGCAATCTCCACCCATAATCTGTAATAAAAGTTGTCAGAAATTGTTTGATTTTTCTGCAGCGCCCCCACAGGGGAAATGAGGTATTACACAATAGCCATACATCCAGTCCTCAAGAGAGAGATGCCCATGGCAGCATGTCTCATGGCTGCAACCTCCATCCATCAGCTGTAATCTGTTAAACAAGTATTCAGCAAGTGTTTGATTTTTTTTCTGCAGTGCCCCCACAGGGGAAATGAAGTATTTCATAATAGCCATACACCCAGTCCTCCAGAGAGAGATGTTCCTTGTAGCTATTCTCAGCCCAAACAAGTGACTTCAGTAGTTGGCTCCATCAAAAAATATAATCTTTGGACACCCCCTGCATATAGGTCTCTTCTGACCTATACTATAAGAGCCACTTTGGCAGACTTGATCCATCCTTGTATTACATAGCAATACATTTGATTGTTACCCAATCTCAGCTTGTACAATATCTACTAGAGTTCATAACGGCAGGATTTCCTGCAACCTCCACCCATTAGCTGTAATCTGTGATACAAGTTTTCAGCAAGTGCTTAAATTTTCTGCAACACCCCCAGAGGGGATACAAAGTACTGCATAATATCCATACATCCAGTCCTCCAGAGAGATGGTCATCCA
>JAODAL010025950.1:0-57653 GCA_025379985.1 Phyllomedusa bahiana
TTTAAAAGAAAAAAAACTCCTGATGGAAACAAGAATCTAGAACCAAAAATCCAATAGAAGAGTGTAGTATAAATTCCAGCCTCATTACATGACATGAATACGTCTCATTGTGAATAGTAAATGTAATGCAATTTTGATTCGCATAACTGCTTAAAGGGGTTGTCTCACTACATGTTTCATCCACCTCACCCCTGTTTTCATTTTTTCTTTTTAAATTCGGGGGCGTGTTTACTGGTTTCCACTGGGGCTGCAGTAAACCAGGTCGTAGCATAGCAACCATGCTGACACCTATCGGGAAGATCAAACGGGTCGAGCTATAGCAACCAGGCGGGCGCCTATCAGGAAGATCAAACAGGTCTGTAGCTTAGAAACCCAGGCGGCAGCCATCAGGAGAATCAAACAGTCTGTAGTAGAAAACCAGCGCGGGCAGCCTATCAGGAGAGATCAAACGGGTCTGTAGTAAGCACCAAAGGCGGGGCAGCCTACAGGAAATCAAACATCTGTAGAAAACCCCGTGCGGGAAGCCACAGGGGATAAAAGGGCTGAAAGCATACAAAGGCTGGCAGTTTTAAAAAAAACAGGTCTTGTATAGCAACCCCGGACCCTATCAGGAGGAAAAAACATCTTTTTGCCCCCGGTTTCTTTCTGGACTTTTTCTCTTCTATCCTTTTTGTTATTTAGCCTTAAGTGATGTTCCCCCTAAGATTAGAGGGATAGATAGGTATCCTCAATTCTGATAGGTTTCGGGGTCTAGAGTTGAAAAATGCTCCTATCTTGAAAAAAAATTTCCAATCCTCCATTTAAACAAAAAGTTGGGTTGAATCAGGGCAGTTTTCCAGGGTAAATTTCACTCGGGGGAAAAAAAAGTCGCCCCCCCCCCCCCCGTAACATATGGCCAAAATGCTCACCATAAACCAAAAATTTTCAAAAACTTTACCACAATCTGCACATATAAAACAAACCCAAAAAATATCTAGTTCCAATAACCGCGACGAAAAACCAGGGAATTCCCAAGACCAAAAAAAAGACCACTTCACCACACACATGACCGAATAATAAAAACCACACCATGACCCCATTCACCACCCTTAAAATGACCGATAATACAAAAGACCATTACTGAAAAAAAACCATTATACACAACCAAAATTACCGCCAAACAGTACCATACATGGGGGATACCCCTGTACACAGGCCCGAACTAAATTACAGTAAAGTTTATTTTAGTGCTCACAGGGACGCTCTAAGAGTTTTTTTCCTTTCTCTTTTTTTTCCATCTCTCCCAACGCCTGATACTACTCCCGACTCTTCACTGTAAAATTTTACAAAACAAACATTTTAGACTCCTAATTTTATCAACTTCTCCCCAATCCTATCTCTATAAAAATTCCCCATCTATACACCTCAATGGACCATGAAATTTTCCCCCCCAACCACGTAGTAGCCCCCTGAGCCAAATGTTCCCCCGAAAGCAAAGATTCCCCCAAAGTGATGCCCCGTGCCATGATCCCCCCCTTTGAGCCAGTAACCCCTTAGCCAGTAAAGCCCCCTTTAGCCAGTGATGCCCCATTTACCAGAAGCCCCCTTGTAGCCAGTGATCCCCCCCTTAGCCATGATGCCCCCATTGTAGCCAGTACCCCCCATTTTAGCCATGATCCCCCCGTACCCAGTGAGCCCCCTTAGCCAGTGTCCCCCTTGTAGCCGGGATGCCCCGTACCAGTTTTCCCCTGTAGCCATTGTCCCCCCTGTACCCAGGATGCCCCCTTTAGCCAGTAAGGCCCCCCGAAAGCCAGTAGAGCCCCCTTACCCAGTATCCCCCCCGTAGCCATGAGCCCCTGTAGCCATATGCCCTGTACCAGTGATCCCCCTGTACCAGTGAGCCCCCTTGTAGCCAGTGATCCCCCCTTTTACCATGATCCCCCCTTACCAGTGACCCCCCTTTTAGCCATAATGCCCCTTGAGCCGTGACCCCTCCTTGGCCATTGGATGCCCCCCGACCATAAATGCCCCCATTTACCATGATCCCCCCCGTCCATAGACCCCCCTTTTGTAGCCAGTGATGCCCCCTTTGTAGCCAGTGATCCCCCCTGTAGCCATGACCCCCCTTGTACCAGTATGCCCCTTGTAGCCATGACCCCCCCTTAGCCATAGATGCCCCCCGGAGCCAGTGTTTGCCCCCTGTAGCTAATTAAAAAATAACAAAAAATACTCACCTCCCAGGGTCCGGGGCCCCCACCCCGGGAGCTGCGAGCGGTGTAACATGGACGAAACCCCAGGGATCACTCGGTCGGCAGAGCTGGCACCGGGGGGGGGGGGGGATCGAGCTCGCGGGGGGCGGTGAAGCTGTGCGCCCCCGCGACGCTGTGTATGATCGGTCTCAGGAGCGCTGATAATAGAGGGGTGAGCGGGGGGGAACAATTCCCCCTCCCCCCTGCACCAGCAGCGGGCTTGCGGACTGTTATAAAAAAGTCGCCAAGTCAGGGCGATCCTCCGGGGGGGCGAGGGGGCGGCGCCCCCCCCGGGTGACCGGGGCCTGGCGCCCCGGGGGGATCGCACCCCCCCCCCTAGGGAACGCCTTGGTTGGGTCTCCCATTTATTTCAATAGGATTCTAAAAAAGCTGGCGAAAACCCGCACCATCAAAATTGAGGGGAAAATTTTATTATTGTCTTCATTTTTATGAGAACAACCCCTTTAAGTCCAGATGGTACCCCTCCTTCAGAATATATTCCACTATGCTGGTGCCCTCCTGGTTCCACTGTTTTGTAGAAGCCATCTTGTACACTCACATTCATAAAAAGTCTCCAGATCCTAAGTATTACTATAGTGTAAGATAAATGCACAACTCACCTTTATAAACCCCCAGGGGGGCCTAGGGCTACACCCAAACCCATTCCACACCAATATGTCCCACCGTCACTTCTATGGGCAGAATGGATTTCCATAGTGTTCTGATCAGTTTTTTTTAATAAGGTGTCATCTTTATACCAGTAAAATTGCCCATTTCTGGCTGCATCGCAGGTCATTGTCAAACTCCCCGTAGGATTTTTCTCCATTGGATTAAAGGCACCTAAATGGGGCGAAAACCCTGAAAAACTCCCCGGTTTAGAAAAACCATATTAATGGAAAAATACAGAACATTTTTGAGGCTAGTGGCGCTGTGCTGACTTCATTGCGCCATTGACTTGAATGTGCATATTCCCATTGCTGCTTTGAAGACAACAGATAGCAGAATTGGGACTCTGTCAAGCGGCATGCATGCTGGGAATACCCAGGAGATCGTCCCAACAAGGATGAGAGCAGTTGTGACAATCCACAGTTTCCCTAGTTTCCTACTTTGTATCCTCCACGTGTAGTGTCATGGTGCGGTATAAACAATATTGAACTGCTCCAGGGCTAAGGTCCCTCCAAGGCGAACTTCAACTCTTGACCCTGTGAAAAATGAAGGGGCCCCCCATTTACCAGGGGCCCTTATAAACTGGTGCCCCTTCTTTTTGGCAGAAATGTTTTTTGGGCCCCCTAAGCTGCGGGGCCCTTTAGCCCCCTCTCCCCGGCGCACCCCCTGTAACTACACCCCTGGTCCCTGCCATGGAGCTATACCATAGTTACAGAAGAAATGGGCAGATGGAGGACATTAAAATTTGGCATCCCATTTTGCACTCCCTGAACAAAACATGTTCTCTGAACCTGAATGAGTGTCAACTCTGAAAGATGTATTTTGAAGTGGAAAACTCGTTTACCTTCAACCCTGAAGTCAGTCTCATCGCTGTGTGTATTCCAGCCATTAGTTGCTACTTGTTTTGCACACGTGTATACAGCCGTCGCATCTCTATGGTTTGCAAACAGGAATTCGGAGTCTGTGTCAGATGAATGGATCTCTTCATTGTTCTTATAAAACTTTATTGGCCCCCGAGTATCCCTGGAGCGGCTGTGACATCTCAGCGGCAGGTCCTCTCCTTCATCAATGTAGGGTGGTGACTGCAGGATGACTGGACCTAAAGAGCAGAGATACTTAAACATCGGGGAGGGCCTGCCTGTGATTTTTATAAGTTAAAAACCATCCCTACAATCTCCAAACCCTCCCCCCATAATCTTGCCTTAACTCTAAACCTCCCCTCCAAACCCCGCTCCTCAGGGGACCCTTCTCTGCTCTCCCCTTACCCTCCTCACAAACGCTCCAAGACTTACTCGGCTTCCCCCACACTCGGGAAACTCACTCCCCAACACATCAACTCTCCTCCACAATCACCATTTCAAAAGCAACCTGAAAACCCATCTCTTCAGGACCCTAAAACCCTAAAATAACCCCGCTGTCATACACCCCCAAAAACATGTCCACCCCTTACCTTCGTCTCTTTTCCCCCTTCCTTGTAGATTGTAAGCCTTTGAGGGAGGGGTTTTCTTTCCCCCTTTTACCATTATTAGTCCAATTTTCATCATGCTTTTGACTTATGTTATGTATGCAACCCCTTTGAATGTAGAGCGCCCTGGAATCAATGGCGCTCTAAAATAAATAATAATAATCTATGGTATTGCTGATTCCGTTCCCTTATTACAATCCTTCTATAGCAAGTGCATATATACAGCCCCATAGAAAGTCCCATACTACAGGCAGTCCCCAACTTACACCGTTCCGACTTACATCTGTCCCCTAACTACAAACGAGACTTAGGGGCATCTGGCACGTAGTTCCATGTTCACACAGATAAACTGTGGGAAATACAAGTCCCCATCCACAGAAAAACATGGTGCAAATAGGGGAAAACTTATTAACAGGGGCAGAGACTGCAAAGCAAATGTAAAAACCCTTCCCTGCACTATCCGAAAATAAAAAAAAAAAACTTTTGTGTTGAAGTTACATTTAATAAATATACATGTTCTGACTTACATACAAACTCAACTTAAGAAAAAATTTACAGTCCCTATCCCGTTCGTAACCCGGGGACGGCCTGTATGTATATTTTACATTGGCTCACCCTGTGTAACATGGAGTGTAACAGCCTCACTGATATTGTCCTCACTGGTCCCGCACTGGTAATTCCCACCATGTCTGGACTGGGCGGACTGAATGGTAAAAGTCTTTCCTTTATGGAGCCGTTCACTGTTCTTGTACCAGGTGAATGTGAGGTTTCCCGGCGCGGTGGTGTCCACATCACAGGTCATTTTTACAGAGTCTCCATTTAAAATCTTGTTCCAGGTTGGAGTAAAGGTCACCATAGGCCTCTACAGCCCCTGAAATATCACTTTAAAAGGTATACTTGTATTCAACTCGTTAATTTCTAAGGATAAATTTTTACACTGCATTTCTATGTAATCTGCACTACGTATTACTAGAACTATTTGTATGTCTATATCTTTGACAGACCCGAAACTGCAAAATACAAGAAAACCTAAAACACATCATGACCTGCAAGTAATGATATAGTAATAAGGTCACGCACCTGTGTATTTAGGAACTGGGTGTTCTAGTGGAGAAAGTGCAAGTAATAACTGCCCACAGCCACTGGGACTTCTAGAAATCCCATCTACTATTCTGTAAGACGACCAATGACTAAGTTTTTTCCCCTTCACAGCAAGAACGATAAAGGCTCAAAATGTAAGGGCCCCCAAACAACAGCTGCTACCTCATATATTATTTGCCTATGTGATGTCCCATCTATGAACTCGAGGTTATTGCTTCTCTCCCTTCTGCCCTTTACTCCCAAAATTCCCAAATTTACAGTCCAATTTGCCCCTGCACCTCCAATTTTTTGAAGTTGTTGTTTAAAGGGGTTGTCCACTACAAGGGGGCATTGCGCTTTTTATGTTAAAGATCTTGCAAAAAAAATCACTTTGAATATGTGTCCCTTAAAAGTGTCCTCCTATTCCTACTATCCCCCCTTGTATGGGCCCTCAGCTCCTCAGTTGCTATGCTACAGACCGTTCAATCTCTTCTAAATGGGCTCCAATTGGTTCTAGACTACAGCCTTTCAAACTCTTCTGAAGGCTGCCAGCATTTTGCTAAGCTACAGACCCTTTTCCCTCTCCCGATAGGCTGCCAGCACTGGTTGCTATAGCTACAGACCGGTTCTATCTCTCCTGATAGACTGCCAGCACTGGTTGCTATAGCTACAGACCTGTTCCATCTCTCCTGATAGTCTGCCAGCACTGGTTGCTATATCTAGAGACCGGTTCTATCTCTCCTGATAGACTGCCAGCACTGGTTGCTATAGCTACAGACCTGTTCTATCTCTCGTGATAGGCTGTCAGCACTGGTTGCTATAGCTACAGACCGGTTCTATCTCTCCTGATAGACTGCCAGCACTGGTTGCTATAGCTACAGACCTGTTCTATCTCTCCTGATAGACTGCCAGCACTGGTTGCTATAGCTACAGACCGGTTCTCTCTCTCCTGATAGGCTGTCAGCACTGGTTGCTATAGCTACAGACCTGTTCTATCTCCCATGATAGGCTGTCAGCACTGGTTGCTATAGCTACAGACCTGGCTTCTACTGCATCCTAGTAGAAGCCAGTAAGCATGCCCCTGAATTCAAAATGAAACCAAGAAAACAGAACTGAGGTAAGATGAATCAATGTAGTGAGACAACCCCTTTCAGAAGCAGATTCGGCAGAGTTCAGTGAGCAGCAGAACAGCAGAGCAGTGTCTCGGCAGCAGATCTGTGTTGTAAGTAAAGACATAGGGCAACATGTCAGAAAAGTGGTGCCGCCACGCGCATTAAATGAGTGTATAATGTGCCCAAATGTGTGAACCTGTCATAAATCTGACATGTGGTATACCTTGAATAGCATATCTTAGGCGCATTGCTAGCATATTTGAGGCACATAAGATAGGCGCATTCAGATGTGTCTTGCCTGGTACAATCTGCGCCTAGTTTTGGTGTACGACTGTTCATACATATATAGAATATCGCTACAACAGTTTTTTGATGCAAAAAATGGCCCCTAGTCCACTGTCAGCATTACCTTACACTGTAATAAAGGGGCATGAAGGTAGCTGTAAATAGAGGCTATGTTTCTGAGAAGGAAGACGAGTCATGAGAACGGTTTTTATTTAGAGTGCTTTCACACGGTGCGTTTTTGGTGCGTTTTTTGATGAGTTTTTTTACGCGGTTTTTGTGCAGAAATGTATAGCATTAATTGCTGTGACTTTCTGCACAAAAAAGTGTCAAAAACGCACCAAAAACGCACCATGTGATAGCACCATAAGGCTAAGTTCACACGGCTTAAATTGGGACGTATTTCGTCCCGTACTTCACGGCGTACTGCGCTCAATACGGGGCGAAATACGTCCCAATAATTACGGTAATCCACAGAGAACTATGGATTACGCCTCATCTTCCCGCTCGGACAATACGACACAAGGGGAGATAAGTGACATGTCAATTACTAGCGGTGAATACGCACCGCTGGTATTGAATGTCTATGGGGCCGGCGGCTGCCGGCCCCCCCGCCCTGCGGGAGCCGGCGCGAGCTCCCTGAAGTCCTGGCGTGTGAACTTAGCCTAACACTAGAAAGCTCTGGTAACATCAAAACAAAGGTGCAGCACAGAGCTGAGGAAGTTGATACAAAATTACAACTAATGACTACTGGGCCATGGTGGTCCCTCCTGGTGACAATTCAGACAAATTTAGGTACTTTCAAGGGATTTTGTTACTACACAGATATCTTCATGTGGGCTTTCCGAATATAGCTGAGCGAGTGTGCCATAGGGATAAATGGAGGAGACCTGTGCAATGGCAGCAATCTCCCCCTTCCTTTTAGGCCAACTCGAAGTGGCAAAATGCTCTTAATCTATTTTAGAAGTGTGGAGTGTCCCTTTTAAAAATATATTAGATAACAAAGTAATAACTAAATACCATTGATAGACGAGTTTTGCTTTTTGGTTAAGTTAATACTTTTTTTTTTTTTTTTACTTTATGTGATCTAAGTGTGTTTCTCATTCAAGTGAGCAGACGGATACATTAAATTATTTTGGTTTACACAAAATTCTTAAACATTTTTGAACATTTTTCTAAAAGAAATATGAGAAATTTTTTGTTCAGTATTAAAACCGATCATGGTACAATTTTGTGTCTAACTCACCTGTTACTCCTGTAATCATGGCTGTAAGACAGAACAGAAAAAGATGGTTATTGAAGAATTTTTTTTTATTGCAATAAGGTCCCCAAAGATTATGGTATTGTAGTAGATGTAGATACTCATTCTGCATACAGTTTCACAGAGATAGGCTTAGATACACACAATAAACTTAAACTTGCCCGTCAGACAGTATGACACATGACCGGCTTAGATACACTGGCTCAGTATACACCCTACAGACTAAGATCAGAGGTGGACAAAAAGTTGAACATGATCTACCGGTCACTTCCACATTGGAGACCAGTAGATTGAAATAATGTTGTGGCCATTCACTCTTAAATTGCCCAACAATTGCCTACTTAAAAATTATCTGCCAAGCACTGGGTCCGGGCAGGAGTTATGCGGCATCAATAAATTTTGACATTACTACACAAAGGCCTATGTATGCCCTAACACATGTCTGTGAACTTTACATCCTAAAAAGTAAATGTGCAAAATAAGACAATAAAATTATTTGTAACTTAATAATTCCACTAAACAGTGAAAAACAGGCAATTCTTATTGGTAAAGCGCCAACCCCATAAATAAGACAGAAAATACATGGTGACATTGCTTTTTCTGTATTCTCCATTGTATTAGAAAAGCAAACAGACAGCTGAAACGCTACCTTATATGTCCCCAAAATGAATGCCTAAAAAATGTAGGACTTAAAAAGTTACATAGAGTTAAAAAAGTTATGCCCGTCGGAAATCAAAGAGGCGATATAACAAAATGTCATTGGGTTCCTTATTGAGTTTATAAATGGAAACACTACATCCAGGTTATTGTCTGGACAATCTTTCAAAGTCAATGGTTCCTTCAACAATGGTTTTTGAAAGTGAGCAGACTCGAAATGGTTGACAGGGGAGCTGGGGAAACCCCTGGTGGACCCTGGGCATGATAGGAATGGAGCTGCTTTTCAAGAAGAAAGATAGAAAAAGAGAGGAAGAAAGCAAGAGGCAAAGTACAAGAGACATGTGCAGTCACTTACAGTAGCTGTAGAATGGGCCCCAAGAATCAACTGCACTAGTAGGTCCCAACAGTGCACTTGATTCTTGGGGCCCAATAGTTAACTCCACAGGTGGGACCCAGGAAACCCAGTCTGACACAGGAAATAAGGCATAGCTGACTATCACACATGATGGGCTTAGCTATAGGTTCAGCAGATGGTATTACACATAATGGGCTTAGATACAATGGTTTCAGCGGACAATATCACACTTGACTGGCTTAGATACAGTGGTTCATCAGTAACACATTGTCTCCCAGTCACAGCTACACACACTGTATAATTTGTGACTGTCAGTCATTTCCTTGCATAGTGGTTTCTGAGAAGTGGAAATAATAGATGCAAACGTCCTTTTGAGAACAACACAAAACATCAGAAGTCTCATACTAATACAAGAAATCTCATGTCTAAATGTACAAGGTCTAGAGATTTAGAGGACACTGTATTTGTTTCTGATGGGTTTTCTTACATCATAAAGCCACTATAGTCATTTCATTTTTGGTAGAATATATATATATATATATATATATATATATATATATATATATATATAAATACAATATTACACACTTACCGGCCACTTTATTAGTACACCATGCTAGTAACGGTTTGGACCCCCTTTTCCTTCAGAACTGCCTCAATTCTTTGGCATAGTTTCAACAAGGGTTAACGATGCTCAATTGGTACCAAGGGCCCAAAAGAGTCCCAAAGAAAAATTCCCCCACCATGACACCCCACCACCAGCCGAACCTTATACAAGGCGGGAGGGATCCATGCTTTCATGTTGTTGACGCCAAATTCTGACCTACCATCCAAAGTCGCAGCAGAAATCGAACTCACAGACCGGCAACGTTTTTCCCCTCCGCGTCCAATTTCGTGGGGTTTTTGGGAAAAATGGGCCTCTTTTCCTGTTCTTAGCTGAAAGGAGTGCACCCCCGGTGTTTTTCTTCTCTGCTGACCCACTCCTCAAATTGGCCCGTACTGTGCCAGAGATCTCTTCTCCCTACCCTTGTTTTAACGGGGGGCTTTTTAGTCACTGTTGCCTTTCTTTCAGCTCGAACCAGTCTCCCATTCCCTTTGACCTCTGGGATCAACAAGGCAATTTTCCCCCCAACTGCCGCTCACATTTTTTTTTTCTTTTTCGGGCATTTTTCCCGTAAACCCTAGGAAAGGTTTGCTGAAAATCCCCGAATCACATTTCTGAAATACCAGACCAGCCCTTTTGGCACAACAACCAGCCAACGTTCAAAGGCCTCAAAACACCTTTTTCTTTTCCCCATACTGATGTCAGTTTGAACTGCAGGAGATTGTCTTTACCATGTCTACATGCCTAAATCACTGATTCCGCCATGTATTGCGATTAAAATAAATGTTAACGAGCAGTTGGGAAGTGTAAACCCAATAAAGTGGCCGGTGGTGTATATTGGCACATTTATTTTTAAAAGGATTTCCCCAAATTTAGTCCCCCCCTTCCACGACCCCCCCACTGAAATAAGCCAACTGACCCTAATAACCCTACGAGTAAGGGATTAAGCAGAAAGGAAAATCAAGAAAAATGCCCTGCAACCATTGCTGGAAGAACACAAGCAGCGTTATGGTCAGTAAGGATTTTGGGGCATTCTCTGGGCACTCTCAGATGATTTGGGTATGATCCATCCTTGCAGATCACATACACCCATACAAGCTGATTATCTCCCCTGGGGCAGATGGGATCTTCCAGCAAGACAATGCAACATGTCACACAGCTAGAAATGTCTGACATTGGTTGGAAGAGCAGAACCAAGACTTTTCCCGGTAAGACTCTGCCCCAATTTCCCCGACTCCAATAACCTGTGTGGGCCCCCCGGATGGGGGGTTTGACTCTTTGCTCCTCCAGCTGCTTGGGGGCAGTCAGCATGTGGGGGGCCCCTGGGTGGGGGGGTTGGCTCTATGGACCCTCCACGCTGTTTTAGCCCCGGATGGTGGGCTTGCCTCTTGGCCCCCTAGCAGCTGTGGACCCCTGGATGGGGTTTTGGGTTTATGGCTCCTCCACAGCTGTGGGGGTCCCCCCAATGGTGGGTTTGCTCTAAAGACTCTCCAGAGCTGGGGGCCCCTGGATGGTGGGTTGTCTTTTGGGCTCCTCCAGCGCTGTGGGTCATCAGCAGTGGGGCCCCGGATGGTGGTTTGGGCTCTAGGGCCCTCCAGAGCTGTGGGAGCCCTGGATGGGGTCTTCCCTCTATGCCCCTCCAGCATGTGGGAGCCCAGGATGGGGTGTTGTCCTATGGACCCTCCAGCAGCTGGGGAGCCCCTGGATGGGGGTGTTGTCTCTATGGACCCTCCAGCAGCTGTGGGGCCCCCTGGAGGGGGTGTTGTCTTATGCTCCTCCACAGCTGTGGGTCTTAGCATGGGGGGCCCCGGGTGGGGGTGTTGGCTCTAGGGCCCCTCCAGCAGCTATGGGAGCCCCTGGATGGGGGGTTTTTCCTCTATGGCCCCTAGCAGTTGGGGAGCCCGGGATGGGGGCGTTGGTTTATGGCTCCTCCAGCATTTGGGATCCCTAAGGGTGGTGTTGCTCTAGGGCCCCTCCCAGCTTCCCCCCCCATTTTTTTTGCCAAGGGCCCCCTTACACTTCCCCTGGATTGGTTTTTTCTTTATGGCCCTCCACACGTGGGACCCCCGAATGGGGTTTTGGCTTATGGACCCCCTATGGGGGGCCCCCCGGGATTTGGTTTTCTCTATGAACCCTCCACAGCTGTTACCCTTTTATGGTTGTTTTGTCTCTTGGACCCCTCCACATTGGACCCCCCAAAAAAGGTTGTTTTTCCTATGGACCCCCCACAGCTTGGGGGTCCCTTATTATTTTTGTCTAAAAGGGCCCCCAGCACTGGGGTTGAGGGGTTTTTTTTTGGGCCCTTTATGCCCCTCCAGCAGCGGGACCCCTAAAAGGTTTTTTGCTCATGGACTCTCTTACGTGGGGTCCCCTGGATGGTGGTTGTCTTATGAACCCCCAGAGCTTTTTGGTTTCCCGGGAGGGTGGGTGCCCCTCTATGGCCCCCCCAGCAGCTGGGGACCCTGAATGGTGGTGTTGATATCCCTTTTTCCAGTAGGGGTGGGGCCCCCTGGATGGTGGTTTTGGCTCATGGCCCCCCCGCCAGCCTGTGGGGGCCCCGGGATGGTGGTTTGGCTCAAGGACCTGTGGGTTAATGCTAATATGTGTACATGTGTGTTTTAATAAGCTAAAGTTTTTTTATAAAAATACCAACTTTCCTCCTTTATAAAATAAAACCAGATACCTTTTAAACCTTTTTTAGGACATGACTGTGCAGAATTGAGGCTTAAAGGGGGCCCGATTCCAGTGTATTTTGGGCCAACAAGCAACTGAGTTTCGAAAAATGCCCCAAAAACACTGGCTGTTACATCTCCCTGGAAATGCCCTTTGAAAACCAATAGAGAAAACTTTGTGCTCAACCCCCTTCCTAGGGGACTGCCCCCACGCGCATGCGCCCACCCCCTTTTTTCTCCCGTAAAAATATGTGTATCGCCCGAATAAAGAGGGTAGTGCAAAAGATTGAATCGAACAACGTGTCTGGCTCTTTCTTTCATTGGGCCCGGGCCCGTCCCTTTAGACCACTGTTTTGGGAGTACCGGAGTGGGGGGGAAATCCATTGCCTTTTAAAATGACCTTGACCAATTTGGCAATCCAGAGGGACGTGCTACCAATACCGACCCCCCGCGACCCAAAAAACGGACTGCGAGTAAAAACCCCGGCAGCATCAAAGGGAGGTGAGCCTCCAGTCGGGGAAAGTTGATAATTTTTATGTATTCTACGCCGTTGGCCATTTTGATGTTGTCGGGTTTAGTGTTTGTTGTCCTGGCGACCTGTGGTGGTCAGAATAAAGTGACTGTTTTATTAAAAGGACTTACATTTTCACGTCCCGAACCATTTGATGACTGCTGTTAAACGGCAAGTCACTGTAAGTCACTGAGTCTTTCCCCCCGGGGTATGGTTCGTGTAGAATTGCTAAATATAGCCCTGGCATCTTGGAAATAGTGGGGGGCTCTTTCCCGTGTTATTTAAAAAGGAAGGACCGGGTCTGATTAGCACCTGGTGGGTCCGGAGATCAGAAGTTTTTCTCAAAGGGGGGAAACTTTGGGGGGTTTGTAAATACCGGGGAGAGTGCAGTCCTCATATTGGGTTTTTTTCTTGGACAGCGGTGAACGGGGACTTTTTTTTTGGTAGGTTGGGGGGACTTTTATTATTTGTAGAGTTCGCAAGCTAGAACGTGACCGGGCCAAGGGTGGCCACACTCTGTGAGTATTTACAAGGGAACAAGAAAGAGGAAGTTATCAATCATGTTTACATGTTTAAAACGAGAACATAAGTTCCCCAGCAGAAGTGAGATCCGAAAAAATTTGTTCTCGAAAAAAAGGGAAAAGAAAAATGAAAACCCATGTGGGAAAAATGAAAAAAATTGGGGGTTTGTTAAGAGGGAGGCTCCACCCGTCAAGTGAAAAGAACATAGAAGGGGTAACGAGGAAAATTTGTGTGACAAAAATGGTTAACTGGCACAGGTCTTTTTAGAGTTGCAAGGGGACTGCGAAAAAAGTTATTTTGAATTGAGGGTACTGGGGGTTCTGAAATCATAAAAAATTTGTACGGTTACATGAAACCCCCGATGAAGTTGTATTCTAATTTTGGTGCCGTCCCTGCGCCCGCCCATAAGGGCGCCCGTAATGGCCGGAAGGGTGGACCTTGAAGAGGCAAAGAAAAAAACCCCCGGGCCCTGGGTAGAAACTTGGGACTGTGGTGCTGCCCGAAAAACCCCCCGGGGCGTGCCTGAACCCCCCAATTCCCGGCCCTATATCCTTATTCATTTCCCAGGGCGTGAATGGGGGGCCCACCGGCCCCCACCGCAGAGAGTATCAGGGGCCCCCCTTTATCTGTGGCCCCCCCCCAGGAGCACAAACCCCCCCCCCCCGGTCGCAGTTTTCTCCTGGGATCAGGAGAGGATGAGACCCCACTCCACGGGGGAAACTCAGCCCGGGGGAAGGCCCAAAGGCCGCTCCGAGATCTCCCCCCATACGGTCGGGGACGGGATCATCCGCCAGGGTTTTCAGGGCTGCCAGCCGTGTCGCCCTTAATCTTCGGACAGTGGCACGGACAGGGCTGTCGCCCCCAAATCAAGGTTTCTTTTCAACCCCGAGCCTTTGAGGGACTAAGATACCAGTCCCCACAACAAAAAGACAGATATGAAAAGGGGGAACATTTGGAAACCCCGGTGTCCAAATGTTCAATACCCCCCAAAGTAAAACAAGTTTGTTCACGTGGGTCAGGAACATCCTCAACCCAAAGTAGGAGCGATAGGGACTCCGCAAACACAGCGTTAACCAAACCTGGGGTTTGGGCACGAAGCTAATAGGAAGGCGGTGGAGCCGTCCGGTGGAATGTGCCTGTTTTCATAGAAAACAAGGGGAATTTTAGAAGGGGCCTGCAGGGTTCCCCGGAGCTGGGGGGGTTGCCAGTGAAGTCCAAATACCACCGTAGGGCCCCCCGTATATGACAGCAAACCCAGATAAAAGAATAAGAGTTCCTTCGATCCCCCATCGGGAATGCCTTCGCTGCCAGCGGGTCCCCCGGATACATGCCAAACCCCATCTCCACCTCGGGTTTTTCATGGTATCTATGATACCCCATCTGAATGTGTACAACTCATTTAAGGGGGAATTTATGCAATAAATCATGAAGGCCATCCCCCCTGGGGTCCGATCTCCTCTGACATACTTACTGTATTGGGGTAGGGGTCCCATACATAAGCCCCTCACCGTGCCAAAATGCTGGCCCTTCCCTGACTTGATGACCTTTCCTATATCAGACACCTGCCCTGTGAATCTACTTGGGGCGGATTCTGCAGCTCATGAGGGCACAAATACAGATATCCAAAGGCATGGAATTAGACCGTTTGCCCCCGGCATCTGAAAGGGGATAGCGTACCGGCTGTGCCCTTAAAGGCCTTACTGCGTTAAAAGCCCCTAATGGAACCCTGACCAAGATTCCACCTACCTTTACAACAGCTACACAGGATTTAAAAGGTCTCAAGTCCTACGATGTTGGACACTGCCGTTCGTGTCATTTTGTTCAAGGGAAGGAGCCCTTTTTCCCTATTACCACAATACCCTTTGAAGTCTGGTCAGAAGAAGGCCTGAAGATTCAGACCAGACCTTCTAAACGCTGGTTCCAATACCCCTTACAACACCTTTAAAACACGCCTCTATTTCCAGTAAAGAAGAGAGAAAAAAGGGTGAGCCCCAAAGGTATAGGCAAAGCAAGATTTTGCGTGCATTAATGCAGCCACCATATTAGAAACCCCATGGCCCCAACAAAAACACCTTGTTTTCCAGATCCTCCTGCTGTTCCGCTTCAGGGCTGTGACTTGCTTTGGTTTTTTATTTTTCCCTCTTCATGAAGACAGCCAATACCTATTTGCCTTAAACCCTTCCAAGGCCCCAGTTCACCTCGACCAGAACCCCCCAAAGGAGCCCAGAACAGTCCTAATCAATTCACCAAGTATGAAGGGTTTCCTTAAAAAAAAAAAAAAAAAAACAAACCCCCAAAAAAAAAAAAAAAAAAAAAAAAAAAAAAAAAAAAAAAAAAAAAAAACCAAAAAAAACCCAAAAAAAAAAAAAAAAAAATTTTAGGGCTGATCACCATTGCATAAAAAAGGGGGGGCCCAAGTTTCGAAGCCCCCCCCCCAACCCAGAAGTCTATACACAACAGGGGGAAGCAGCTTTGGGCTCTACACAGCTATATCAAAAAACTCCAGCCCTTGGCCTTCCTACTTTCAACCACGTTTCAATCATTTGTTTCAGAGTCAGGTGGACACGCCCCCTTTATCCTCACTCAAGACCAGCTGGGAAACAACGCCCCTGGGATACTATTCAGCACGTCTGGGCCATTGTCGTACAGGCCCCCAAACCCTTTAAGGCTGTACCGCCGCACGATTTTAACTGGGTAAGACCGCAGACACTCCTGGGACATGATGTAATTATCAGGGCCCCCCATACCGCTGGATCCTACAGCAGACCTTTCCGAAGCTATGACTCCCCAGCCCATCTACGCTACGTGCTCTTTACGCTGCCCTACCCAGCCACTCTTCCCACACGCAGGGGGGATGATGAAAAAAGGGACAAGGAAGGAAAGATATAGACCAGATTGCCCTTGAACTACGGAGAAGAAATTTCCTCACCAGCCCCCATGGTGACTGAAGAAATTCCCCCCAAACGGATCTCAACCGTGGAAGAGGGGTTTAAAGGGTGCACTAAGACAAGACTTTTCATACAGGGTTTGCAATAAACCCCAAAAAAATGAAAACCTCATGGAGAAGCACTGCCCCCCACATTCCACTCAAGTTGCAGAACTACAAACTCTGGAAAAGGCCCGAAAAAGGGTGAAGGCAAGACTGCGAACATATACTACTCCTTTCCCCCGACCAAGCACCCAAACAGCGGCCCGGCCCGTTCTCCAAGTGGCTGGATCAGGAAGCTACTCCCATTTTGGCAATCCCCAGGCTCAGGAAGAGGTTTTTCAAGGATCAGGAACTGACCACACCGGGTTGAAACTGGAAACCAGGAATGCACCCACGAGACCTTGATTGAAAAACAAAACCTGGCCCCCGCCAAGGAAAACACAATGGAAAAGGGGAAAAAGACTTGAGGAAACCTAGGAAATACAATGGACTTTTTGCCCCCCTAGGGAATGTACCCCCGTATTGCGGCATGGGCCCACCCCAAGAGGAAAAAAAAACCAAGCATTGCCCCATGTGCAGAACTGTTTCTATGCCCCAGGTACAGCTCCAGATTGCAGGGCCACAAAAAGTTTCATCTTGCCACCCGCAACCCATCCCCTACAGCCAATTCCCATGCAGCACTTGGGAAGCCAGAATATCCCTTCCAAAGGATCCAATGGGGCCCCATCCAGATGCCAAAGAGTGGAAAATACGAAAATTCTTAGTGGCAGTGGACTGTTTTCAGGGTGGCCAAAGCAACCCCGTGACCAACTGACCCCAAAGTAACGGAAAGAAGTTGATTTTTAAATATTGTCGATTTGGAATCCCTCAGGTGTCGGTCAGACCAGGGTCCAGCATTCTCTTTTCCCCGGTTTTCCCCGGAGTTTTTGGAACAGGTTAGGGTAGATTGGGCCTCCACCCCGACCATCCCCAAAGCTCTTGCGAAAGGAGAAGGGAATGAATGGAAAGCTGAAAAAAAAATCTTGAAAATGACCAGTATTCCCCATTTCCCTTGGCAGAACTTCCCCAATTGTTTTGTACCATTAGACCACTCCACAGGGAAAACATGGGCCCGACCCCCTTTGAAATTCTTTTGGGGAAACCCCACCGTTTTTGAAATTAGGAAAGTTTTATGAGAGTACTGATAAAACGTTCTTTTTTGATTGAATTTTTTCCCCAAAAAGTTTACTAATTTTGCATGCTGCAGTTTCTGCTTCTCTTCCGAAACTACAGGGGAAAATTTTACACGCTTCAAACCCGGGGGATTGAGTTTTGTGAAAAGGCAAATCAGAAGAAATTGCCTAGCCCAATTTTTAAGGTTCATTCACATGGTTTTGATCACCCGACTGCGGGCAAAAATAGAAGGGGAAAGCCAACCTGGTTTCCAGCCTCTCACGTAAAAGGGACCCCCACCACTAGATGAGCCCTTTTATATCCCCGGTGTTGTGGGGGATTCTGGGAGGAGCAAGAGGGAGCACCATATTTTTGGGGGGACCTAAAGCCAAACACAAAGAATCAATTTAAAAATTAGGTCAAATGGGAAACCCCACATCGAAGGTTTTGGTTAGTAAAAAGGGGAAGGACAAGAGTTGTTTGAAGAAAGGCTCTTGCAACCCTCAGAAAAATCCCCAACCCCACCCCCACGGTGTGAGCAGCTCCAAAGGCAAATCTATGTAAATTGAGTTTGAGTAGGAAAAGCTTTGGGATTTTAGGGGGGGAAAGTGGGGTTAATGCTAAAATGTGTACATTGTGTTCAATAAACAAAAATTTGTTTATAAGAAAATACCAAGCTTTTTCCCCTTTTAAATCAACAAATCCCAAAACCATTTTTTGGGCGATGACTGTGCGGAAAAGAGGATTCAAGTGCCCGCGATTCCCAAAGTGTAATCCTGCCAACAAGCAACTGAGTTTCGGCTAATGTCCCAGAAGCCGGCTGTTACATCTGCTGGGAACGACTTTTGAACCAAAAAGAATTTGTGCCAAACCCCTTTCCTAGGACTGCCCACTGCCAGCGCCCACGCCCCCTTTTTTTTTCCGTATAAATAGTTATCCCCGAAAAAAGAGGGTAGTGCATGGAAAGATTGAATGGAACAACGTGTCTGGTCTTTCTTTTTATTGGGGGGCCCATGCACTTAGACATGATTTGGAGTACCCGGGGGGGAACGGAAATCCCCTTTTCGCTTTATACCTTAAGACCCTCCCAGTTGGGTCCTGGGTGGTGGTGTTGGCTCTATGGCTCTTCCAGCAGGAGGGATGCAGTTCTCCAGAACCTGTGAAAACATACCCGGGGGCCTTAGGAGCCTTTCCCGCTGGCTGCTTCCGGGGCTCACACACCCTGACTGTTTATATTAGCTGGTGGTCATGTAATGGGACCCTGGCAAAACGAAAACCCTCAAAAGGCTAATAACACTGTTTCTGCGCTGTTTTTTACATGAATTGATTAAACTTGGTCAAAAGAAGTAAAGATTACCAGCTGCCACCTAATACATGACAGGGGTAGAAACCTCTTATGTTACGCTCCTCCAAAATAACGGGGGTAATAATAACAGTACTTACAGATGATGACGATGACCATGGCTATGGGCTTTGATGTGGGAGTCGAAAATCCCATGGATGGTTGTCAGATTCTGTATCTTGTAAGGGCTTCACGAATCCACATGAGAAAGATTTGAAGTTTGTTTGAGAGGGGAAAAAAATACACAAAAAATGAGCAGCCGGTGAACTAATGAACATGTAGTGGACAGTGCAATAGATCACCAACCTATGAAGGCTCGAAACACTGGAACCACCAGCATAACAGCTTTCTGAAGGAAGGGGAAACAAAAAAAAGAAAATTTTTCGAGAAGCAAATTCCACCTTCATTTCACTGGTTAAAGAGAAAGTTCCAATTTTTTATTAAAACTGACCGTGCTTCTGAAGTTCTCTATTTTTGGAAAAAAATCTTTACCCAAAGCCCATTTCTCCCCCGACCTACATGGAAGGAGATTGGACAGATTTCCCAGATGTCCTTGAAGAGTAACTATGGGCATTATTGTTTATTTTATATTTTTGTGAGTACAAGATTTTTTTTTATTTTTGACTCCCTATCCCATTCTCATCTGGGCCCCTCCTATTCCCAACTTGGCCATTCTCATCTGGTGCCATCCACTCCCAACTGGTTTCCATTTTTTTTGGACCCCCCTATCCCCTTCCACTGGGGCCCCTATCCCACTGGGGGGCCATTCTGGGCCCGCCTTCCCATTCTCATTGGGTCCAGTACTATCCCCTGGTGGCCCTTCTGGGGACCCCCCCCTCTCCCATTATCATCTGGTGCCAGTCCACTCCCAACTGGTGGCCCTTTTTTCGGACCTTCCCATTGGGTTGGGACTTAACCAGTAGCGAAAAATATTCTTTGTATTATTTTTACTACTGTTATTTCCCTTTCAATTCTCTGTAAAATCATTTTTTACTTTTAGCTTTTGTCATTGCTACTTCCAGCACAAGAGAATTTTTATTTCATAAGTTTTTAGAAAAAAAAAAAATTAAGTAGTTTTTTGCCCTCTACAGTATTATATTAGAAATTAAAAAAAATAAAAAAAAACGATCAACAAATTTACGGGGAACAAAACAATTAGAAATTAAAATAAAATTGGATAAAAATACAATTTAAAAATAATTTTCAACATAATTAAATTGTTGACTGCAATTTTATTTTTGTGAAAACTTTTCATAGGGGTGTCTATCCCTAAAAAAATTTTAAGGGTTCATCTGCAGCTGGACGCCAATTCCATTTAGAAAAATTTCGAAACTGGATACAAGCTTAACAAAGTTCACCCTATTCATGTCCAGACTAATAAAGTTTTTCCTTTGTGACTCACAATATCCTTGTGACATCACTTATTAATCACACAGGACAGGGGCACCTCGTCCATACTAAAAAGTGCAGGGTCAGGCATATTTCTAGGAAATTTTCAATAATATTTCCCGCAATATTCTTGAGACTAAATTAAGGTCCAGATTTTTCTGTAAATACAAGTTTTATCCTGAAACCAGAACAATCACTTGACTTGTCTCCTTTTTGGAAACATCCCCGACACGAAAATTTTTCCCTTGTGACATCATTGATGACATCCCCAAAATTGGGGGCCCATAATAAGCAGCGACACATCACAGTCTTGTCACTTTCCGTGAAATCAAGGGACTGCAGTTTTCTTTTTCTCTGCGATATTTTGCATTTCTTTGCATTTCTCTTTAATTTCGCCATGAAGAATAAGGGTTTACTATTCTTGCCCTCACTGTGGTTTTAGCCTGGGGGGATAGCCTCTGAAGGGTTAGCCCTCACCGAGAATGAAGCTGATGTGATAATGTACATCAGGTAAGTGGAGAATTTTGCAGCTATTATAGGACACAGGCTTCATAGTGATGTCGTATACAATAAAGGTTGATCACTATATCTAAACACCCCCATACACCAATGCAACAGGAAGGATAGACAAAATCTAGGAAGGAGAATTACTCTTCTCTTAGATTTTATTCCTCTTAGAATGCCCCCCTACATCCTGTAGCAATGACCCATGTGTGGTCATAGGGAGGGAAGGAGGGCTATGTGGATTTTGGAGCACTGATTTTGCTGGAATGGTTTTAGGTGCCATGTTGCAGTGCACATACCATCACTGCAGAAACCCCTCAAGAAACGACCCCCATTATGAAAACTACACCCCCTTTAGGAATGTATCTAGGGGCATAATCAGCATGTTCAGATTCACAAATCTTGTGGGGCCATAAAAAATTAAAATGAATTTTTTTTCCAAAACTATTTCAGTTTAGCTCAACTTTTTTTTAATTTTCAAAAGGGATAATAGGAGAAAAAGCTTCTACAATTTGTCACACAATTTAGCCTATACTAGTGCAACTCAAAAAATTAGAATATCACTGAAAAGATAATTGATAGAGAAACCCATATATTGTATAGACTCATTACAGTATGAATTACAAGGTTTAATAGAATACATTTGTGAACCCTATAACAAATAAAAAGATCCTGGAGAACCCCTTTTATTTTCAATGATATTCTAATTTTTTGAGATACACTAGTAGGAATACTCCATGTGTGGTCATGGAAATCCTTACTACACCCATAAATAAATTAAGGGTTGCCATGCCCATAATTGGGTCTCGCTGTATTAGTTTAGGTATCATAACACTTTTAAAGCTATTTGACCAAAATCTATGCTCCAAAAGCCAAAAAGTGCTCCTTCCCTTCCGAATCTTGGACTGTGCCGTTTGGATCAAAAAGTTCACTACACCTCGAGAATTCCTTAAATAGTGTAGCTTATAAAATGGGGTCCTTGGGGGTATTTCCTATACTTTGTCACCTCAGTTAGCACACTAGGGAGGGCCATATATGGGAGGCCACAAAAATATGTTTTCTAAATAAATTTTTTTGTGTGTTAAAGCAGTAAAACATATGGGAGGTTTCTAAAAAAGACCCTGCAGAATCTGGTGAATAAATATGGAGTTTAATTGCTCTGTTGGCACTTCGTTTTTTTTCTAAAGTGGAAGAATTTCCCCCAAAAATTGTTTATTTAAATTTTTTTTTTTTACTAAAACCACTAAAAAGCTAACAACATATGCGGTTTTGAAAACAAATACTTTGGGGCATTCAGTTTGTAAAATTGGGCAATTCATGTAGGATTTTACAGACCCTTAAAAGAAGTTTCAAAACTGTATTGGTCCCTGAAAAAAATGTGTTGGAAATTTTTGGGGAAATTTGAAAAATTGCTGCCAAATTTATATAAAGCTCCTAATATTCTAAAATTATTAATAATAATTTTTTTTCAATTCTGTGGTATTAGACCAGGGGACTGCAACGTTGGCTCTCCAGCTGTTGGGAAACTACATCTCCCATCATGCCCGCTGCTATAGATTATTTAAATGCAGATGGGAAATTGTAAATTTCCCAACAGCTGGAAGAGGCGACAAACGCAGACCCTGACTGTATTGGAGACAAGCAGAGCTGCTATAGAAAATACTAAACTATGATGTTCAGCCCTGGGCATGTCTAGACTAAAAAAATTTTTTTCTGTTGTGACATCACGACATTGTGACATTGTGACGTCATCTTATTACATCACCCAAGACAGAGCAGCACCTTGTCCATTTTGAAACAGACGCAGGTTCAGGCATATTTCCAGCAAAATTTCCATAATATTCCAGCAATATTCTTGAGTCTATAAAAAGCTGATGAATAAAATGTAAATTTGGCTGTAAATATAATAGTTTTTTATTATAATAACTGGAGTGATTACTCGATGTGTCTTCCTTTCTGAAACTCCCAGCTAAAAAGTTTTCCATTTGTGGACATACACTCTGAAGACATCACTAGTCGGGAGCCTATAATAATAGGCATCGACATATCACAGTCAGTGTTATTTTCTGTGTACTCAGAGGAGACTGCGGTTGAAGTGCTCTGTGTTATTTTGCATGTCTTTGCATTTCTCTTGCTTTCTGCAATGGAGATTATGGGCCACAAGTATGGAAACGGTCTAGGTCTAAAATTCACTTTGTTGCCCATAACAACCAATCAGAGCCACATAGCAACCAATCAGTAGCACAGCTTTTCATACTTTTCTAGCACTATATTAAATGAAAGGGGGCGCTCTGATGGTTGCATGAGGCTCTGATTGGTGCTATGGCAACAAGGTGATTTTAGACCTAATACAGTATCTCATACATGTCCCCCTAAGGGACCCCCCCTGATGTGTTCCTTGTATGTCATGGTACAGTGCCTGTGTCCCCGCAATTGATTCAACAGGTGATCAAACATTCATGTGTTCCCCCAAAATTGATAAACCAATAAAAAACGGTCATCTCAACCCCTGAATAAACAAGCTGCAATACAGCTTCTGTACACAAGAAAAATAAAAGAGTTATGGCTCTCAGACTATGGCGGTGCAAAAATGTGTTTTCTAAATAAATTTTTTTGTGTGTAAAAGCAGTAAAACTTAACAGATGCTGTAATCGTGTCGTCGTGCTGAGTGAAGCTAGCATGTCATTTATACCACACAGTGGCCGCTGTAAAAAAAATTAAAAAAACACAACCAGGATTGTTGTATTTTGTTAATTCTGCCTCCAAAAATCCTTGATAAATAGCGATCAAAGGCATACATAATGAACCCTCATAATGTACCAATGAAAAATGTCAACACTGATCCTGCAAAAAACAAGCCCTTAATTATCTCTGTAATACAGAAAAATAAAAAAGTTATGGCTGTCAGACTATGACGACATAAAAACACAATTTTCTACAAACCCATTTATCTATTGTGTAAAAGTGGCAAACCATAAAAACTATATCAAATCTATATCATTGTAATTGTACCGTCCCGCACAATAAGTTATTCTGTCACTTATACTGTTCAGAGAACCTGTTAAAAATGAAACCCAAAAAACAATGGCTGAACGGCAGGTGTTTTTTTTTTTATTTTCATGGCCCTAAGCTAAAAAACACAGTGGAACACCTGTGCGCCCAAATTGCACAATACAACCCTAGATGAGATCCCTGAGGGGTGTTATAATCCCAGATGAGGTGACATCTGGGAGGGTCTCACCTGTGTGGACTTTGGGGCTTTGCAGATGCGACATGGCCCCACCAAAATCTGTGTTTCAAAAGACAATTAACGCTCATTCCCTGGTACGCCCTGCTATGCGCCCAAACAGCAGTTTTTACCCACATATAGGTCTTTTTAGGAGAATTTATTAAGTTTTAGCATCTCAGGGTTTCCACAAACCTGTAATGTGCCTAAAATATAGCCTAATAAAAATGAGACCCTAAAGTCCAAGTAGGTGCTCCCTTCTCTGAAGATTGTGGTTGAGTCAAATATTGTACTAGGGCCACATAAAGTATCTCGCTAAAAATGGCAGAATCAGGGGAATCAAAATTGTGTTCTATTCTCCTATAAATAATGGAAAAAAAATTAAAATCCTGCAAAAAAAGTAAAATTTTGAAATTTCACCTCTTCTTTGATTTAATTTCTTTGAAACACATAAAGGGTTAACAACCTTTTTAAATGTTATTTTGAATACTTCGAGGGATGCAGTTTCTTAGATGGAGTAATTTATTGGAGTTCCTAACATACAGGCTCCTCAAAGCCACGTCAAAACTACACTGGTCCTTTTAAAGAAATCTGTGTTGCAAATTTTCTTGAAAATTTAAAAATTTGCTACAAAATTGAAAAGCCCCCTAATGTCCTACAAAAATGAAAGATTGTTCAAAAAATGATGCCAACATAAAGTAGTCTACTGGTAAAGGTTTATTATTTACTATTTTTTTTGTCATTGACGATTTATCTTACAAATTTACGATTTGTCTTGCAAATTTTTAAACTTTGAAAATGGCAAATTTTTCCAAAATTTTCACAATTTTTGGATATTTTTCACAAATAAGGATTGTTTCGACCAAAATTAAATGCTGACTTGAAGTACAATGTTTCATGAAAACACTCTGTTAATCACGTGAGTAGGGAAAATTATTAAAAAGTTATTCACAGGTCGAAAACAATCTCTTAATCCCATGGATAGGTAAAAGTATTAAAAAGTTATTCACAGATAAAGTGGCACATGTCAGATTTGAAAAAAAGAGCTCGGTCCTTCAGTCCAAAACAGGCTTAGACCGTAAAGGGTAATATTCTTGCCCATCGTCATGTGTCTTTTGAGCCTGGGAGGCATAGCCATCTGCTATGGATTAGCCGTCACCAAGGTTGAAGATGAGATGATAATGTATAATAGGAAGGTGGTAAATTTGACAGAACTTTATAGGACGTAGGCAGGGGCGTTGCTAGGGTCCTAAAACAACCAGGGCTCGGGCCCTTTGTGTTTTTCCTGCCTCATTGTGAACTTCGGATGTTTTTTTACAGAGAAAAACCTTCTGTTCCTGTCACTAATTTTCTGCACATCCCACACAGATCCCGTCCATCTCCTCAGCAGTCACTGTACAGTAAAAATCACCAATGACAAATTTACTTTTTCAGAACTTCTCACCTTCATATGACAATACCCCTAAACAGTCACCAAATAATCCACCGATACATGGAGTAAATCTACCAGACAAGTGATTGTGACTAAAAACACTCCTACAAAACCAAGACCCAAAACTATTACTACTTAAGGCTCAAATAATCCTGCCAGACCCTGACCGAACGCGACCCCCACATGTGACCATCAGCTGTACACAGGCTCTGATTACATATACCACCGCCATACAGGGGCCATATAGTGGTAGATACTAGTTGTATGTAGACTCTGCAGACATATACCACGCCATACAGGGACCATATAGTGGTAGATATTAGTTGTATGTAGATGCTCTGCAGACATATACCACCGCCATACAGGGGCCATATAGTGGTAGATACTAGTTGTATGTAGACACTCTGCAGACATATACCACTGCCATATAGTGACCATATAGTGGTAGTTACTAGTTGTATGTAGACACTCTGCAGAAAGTGATTACACTGTAGTTACATTTAGTGGCTCACAGGAGACAGCTTTTCTGATCAGCGTCGTTCACCTTCCCTTCGCTTCTCCCTCCGGTTCACACCTTCATGCGGATTGCTCCTGGCCAATACTCGTCCCTGAGGATTTGGACACAAATATCTTAGAATCCTCACGTTTCCAGTAACTCCTTAATTTTAGGTATAGCAGTCCCCTCAGTTAGGTATATAGGGGCACTGAAGCAGTATATGGGGCCACAGGCAGGTATATGGGGCCACAGGCAGGTATATGGGGGCCACAGGCAGGTATATGGGGCCACAGGCAGGTATATGGGGGCCTGAGGCAGAATATAGGGGCACTGAGGCAGTATATAGGAGCACTGAGGCAGGTATATAGGGGCACTGAGGCAGTATATAGGGGCCACAGGCAGGTATAAGGGGGCACAGGCAGGTATAGGGGGCACAGGCAGTATATGGGGCCACAGGCAGGTATATAGGGTCATTGAGGCAGTATATGGGGCCACAGGCAGTATATGGGGGCACTGAGGCAGTATATAGGGGCCACAGGCAGGTATATGGGGCCACAGGCAGTATATAGGGGGCACAGGCAGTATATGGGGCCACAGGCAGGTATATAGGGTCATTGAGGCAGTATATGGGGGCACTGAGGCAGTATATGGGGGCCACAAGCAGGTATATAAGGGCACTGAGGCAGTATATGGGGGCCACAGGCAGGTATATGGGGGCACAGGCAGGTATATGGGGGCACAGGCAGGTATATAGGGGCAACAGGCAGTATATGGGGCCACAGGCAGGGATATGGGGGCACAGGCAGTAAATGGGGGCACAGGCAGTATATGGGGGTCACAGGCAGTATATGGGGGTCACAGGCAGTATATGGGGGCCACAGGCAGGTATAAAAGGGCACAGGCAGCATATGGGGGCCACAGGCAGGCATTATAGGGGCACAGGCAGTATATAGGGGGCCACACAGGGATATGGGGGCCACAGGCAGTATATGGGGGCCACAGGCAGGGATATGGGGGCCACAGGCAGGCATTATAGGGGCACAGGCAGCATATGGGGGTCACAGGCAGTGATATGGGGGCCACAGGCAGGCATTATAGGGGCACAGGCAGTATATAGGGGCACTGAGGCAGGTAAACGCTATAAAAAAAAAACAACATTCATACTCACCTTAACTCCCCCGGCGAGCGCACTCCGTCCTCTTCAGCCCGCGCTCCTCCGGCAGCTCCTCGGGCGCACGGCCTATGACGCGCTGTGCGCCCGAGGAGAGGCAGTGTCGCGATGACATCACATCATCGCGACGCTGCCGGCTGAGGCGCACGGGGCCGCGGCGGGTCCTCAGCGCTGTGAGGACCCGGCAGCCTCGCGGTGTAGGACCTGCGGGTCCGACACTGTCTGCGGAGCAGGGAGCGCTCGCTCTCTGCTGCGCAGAAGCCCCCAGCTGTGTGTGCGTCTAGCGGACGCACATGCAGCTGAAGAGCCAGTCGGTGCTCCAGGCCCAGCGCAGAGGCCGGGAGACTCGGGGCACAGGGGGTTTTATTCGGGGCCCGAGCCCCGAATAAAACAGCCTAGCGACGCCCCTGGACGTAGGCTTGATAGTGATGATGTAGACAGTTAAGGCCAATCACTATATCTAAACACGATGTTGTATACAGATACTCCAAGGATAGACATAAGATGATAATGTACATCAGGTAAATGGAGAACATTATAGCTCTTATTGGACATAGGCTTGATAGTGATGATGTAGACAGTTAAGGTCGATCACTATATCTAAACATGATGTTGTATACAGATACTTCAAGGATAGACATAAGGTGATGTACAGTATCAAGTAAATGGAGAACATTATAGCTCTTGTAGGATACAGGCTTCATGGTGCATCATCAAGTCCATAGACTCTTCTTGGTCTTTCTTACACATCCTAATTATTGGCCCAATGTTTTGTCAAGGTGACATTTATTATCTTCAGCTCCAGCCCCGATTCTCTCATGCCTCTCCCTTCTTCTCTTCACAGTTCGACCGGGTGCCATTACCCGCAATCAATTGTCTTTATGATAACGCTTATTGGGACATCCATTCTGGGTAAGTGATAATCACTGGTGGACAGTGAAGAATGACTGATTTTTCTTATGACTGAGATTTGCTCCTTCATTACTGGTCACTAGACATTCTCATCTCTCTCCTTCTGTTTCAGGCTTCATCATTGCCATTGCCCAGTATCGATTCATGGTGTCCCGGGCTGCGACCTGTGAAATAAAA
The DNA here is from genome assembly GCA_025379985.1 of Phyllomedusa bahiana. Taxonomy (NCBI): domain Eukaryota; kingdom Metazoa; phylum Chordata; class Amphibia; order Anura; family Hylidae; genus Phyllomedusa; species Phyllomedusa bahiana. The sequence goes on from JAODAL010025950.1 coordinate 28,146, forward strand.
CAGGACAGAGCACAGAAGATCCTGCTCGGAGCGGCCTTAGTGTCATGTATTGGAATATCATTGACCGGCATATTTACGGTGTGTTATCAGCGTTCACCATTAAACCCCTACACCCAGCTACACATAAAGTGATTGCAGAACGTTCTCATCAACTTCTGTTTTTGTTTTTTTTTTGCAGGTAAAGGATCATCAAAAGCTCCATTTATTATGAACCGGCTTATGAAATGGGTGTGGTTCAATATACAATCTAGTCCAATACCATTTCCTGTTCCGGCTATCCTTGGGCAGCAGAACTCTCTGCGATGCAAGAATGACTTTCTCCGTCATAACCATAATCACTGCATTTTACTGTATCCTTTTTATATGCCTGGACCCCGATCTTCCAGTCGGGGATCAGAGATTATCCTCTTTTTATGGTAGTGATGCATGTCAACAGTGCTGGCCCTCATGGCTTGCAAAGTGATAGCTCAAAAATGGTTGGATACCGCACCTCCCAAATTTTGTCCGGAAAATGAATTGGTTCATTACTATGGCAAAAGGGATATACAAGAGACTGGATAGTATCTCTAAGTTTCATACACTGTGGGATGTATGGCTGACCATTCCAGGATTGGCTTCACCATACTATAAAGTTTTGTAACGGCTGGGACGACATCCTAGTATTCCGGTAGCGGCATTGGCACAGGCGTATATGAACCCCCCCTTTTGGGGATTAGTAAGATAGTCTAATGAAGTAAACTGAAGTTTTACATTAATGTGCATAATGTATTGGAGAAGCTGTTGTTTGGGGACAGTTTTTGTTGTACAGGGGGGACGCTGGGTGGGGGAGGGAGAAAAGTGGGAAAAAGTATTTTCACCTATGATGCATATCTCTGTATGACACTGTTGTTTCTGGGGTTTTTTAATTGGTGAAATAAAAAATATTTAATTCAAGAACAGTGCTGGCCCTTCTTACAGGACAAGAGACTCCCATGAGGGCCCTTCTAGGTGCTCAGACTTATTCCAATGATGGGGCAGTATAGGGGAACGGAGGTGCACTCGCTGTATTCCCTTTCCTCTATGTGCCGTCATTTGGCCTTTGACCGGGGAGTCATCCTCTAGTCTCATAGTTGGGTCATCAGACTGGACAAGGGTCATTGTCTTCTACCTGATCCTCCTGTGATTGAGGTCATAAAAAAGGGATAAATCCTATAGCATCCATCTATATGTTATTGTTCCTATGCACATCTACATTAAAGGTCTTACATGCAATGTTCCCATCATGGAACATCTGTATCTGGATGACCCTACTGTTGAGGTACGAGCTTCAATTTTTTCCATACTTGTTCTCACTAACTAAATATTCTAAATATTCTTCATTGTTTTATTCCTGTTCTCACACCTTCTGTCATTTCCTATTATACTGGAGATGCTGATGATGAGGACACGTCCAGTAATATTCTTCTTTATTCCTTATATTTTGCTTCTAGTTCCTCCAAACAGTGGCCATCGTAAACGAGTGGATCGCGTGTGTCTTCCTTATTTTAAACTACCTGACGTTTACTGATCTTAAGGTTGGTAGATTACATAGATGTGTTACCCCCATAAGCAAACATAGGGTTTCATCCAAAGTTGTGTATTTGGCCCTCAGTGGTAGTAGTGTGGCCCTCAGTGGAATTGGAGGTTGCTAGGTTCTGTCCCTTCTTACTTGGTTTTATAAGTGATATACATTTATCTATCTCCTCAGCATTTATGTCTGGACGTGTCCCGCAAAGGTTTTTCCATCACCATGCGGGAGAAGATTCCAGATTTTAGCGTCTGAAGAAGACACCAGGATGATGGAGGTAAGAAGAGCAAAACTGGACGCTGAGATCCCACTCTCCATGATGCTCTAAGCAATCTGTGACGTCCAGTAGAAGCCTCCAGAATTGTGAGCGGTCCAAATAACCCAAAGACTGATCTACTAACACCACAATGAGGACATGAAGGTGAGCAGAGAGAACTGCACAGAAACCATCGCTCCAGAACTTCATCCCTTTTTATTGCTGATGGTTTCTTTTCTTATGTTAAGCACTATTAGAAGTGTCTGGACTGGTCAGTATGTATGATTGTTGGCTCCATAACTGGTCAGTATGTATCAATTGTTGGCTCAATAACTGGTCAGTATATATGATTGTTTGCTCTATAACTGGTCAGTATGTATGATTGTTGGCTCAATGTCAGAAGAAAATGACTTTTCTTATAAATATTCTCCATTGTTTGATTCCGGTTCTCACATCCTTTGTCATTTTCTATTATACCGGAGACGCTGATGATGAGGAAACATCCAGTAATATTCTTCATTTCTTATATTTTGTCTTCTAGCTCTTCCAAACAGTGGGCATCGTAAACAAGTGGATTGTGTGTGTCTTCCTTATTCTAAATTACCCGACATTTAACGATCTCAAGGTTGGTACATGTACACAAATGTGTTACTCATAAGCAAATGTAGGGTTTCATCCCGAGCAGTGTATGTGGCCCCCAGTGGAATTGGAGGTTGCTAGGTTCTGTCTCTTCTTACTTGGTTGTATAAGGGACATAAATTTATCTTTCTTCTCAGCATTTATGTCTTTACGTGTCCCGGAAAAGCTTCTACATCACCATGCGGGAGAAGATCCTGGAAAGAAGAGGCCAGGATGCTGGAGACAAGAAGAGCAGAATAGGAGGCTAAGATCCCGCTCTACAGGACGCTCTATACAACCTGTGATGTCCAGTAGAAGCCTCCAGCATTGTCACCGGCCCAAGTAACACCAGACACCCATTCTACTAACACCACAATGAGGACTTGGAGGTGAGCAGAGAGAATATTATAGGACATGTGCACTTCTAATCGCTTCATAACTTCATCCCTTCTTATTTTTGATGGTTTCTTTTCCTGGTTAACGTCTTGTAGTTGGCTCTGGTTGTGCTGGTCTCTGCAGGATCCACAGTACATCTGTCTCACAGTAGATTTAACTCTCAACTCTATCCTTTATTTTTGAAGGTGTTTTTTTTTTTTGTTTCATCCACCCCGAAGAATGGGAAGAAGCGAGGAGTCTGAAGACACAACACTCTTTTCCAGACTGTGACTACCAGAGATACGTCCCTGATCACAGAATCGCCCCTCATCCATACATCATCAGTCGTTTAGGACAATGGAAAACCTCACTATTGCATCATGGAAGTGTCCAGCGGCAAAGGAGTCATGGAGGAAAGGATGAGAAAGGAGGATGTGCGGTATCTGCTGCATTCAACGAAAAGCTGACCCGATTTCTCCAACCAACGTCCTGGACAAGACATCCAGAGATGGCAGAAGGAGCAGGACAGAGAGATGTAGAGAAAGGGATTGATGAGAAATAAGCCCAATATTCACACATCTCCTTCATCATGTCATCACCTGCTACCAGACAATCAACCATAACCTCTGCCAATCTCTTGGTTGGATTTGACCATTGGCCCTCTAACATCCAGAGGACACTTCCTGCCTGTGGAGGTGCAGAAGATCCAAGCCTCTGTATTTTATACCATTACTTGTCATCTTAGCCGTCAATAAAGATGATGACTGCTGCCAATCTCATGTGTGCTGCTTTATGTCAATGATTAGGAAGCGGATGCAGATATTACACCAGTGTTATATTCAGATTATGTGCCCATCTGTCCTATCATGTGTGAGATGGTGTCCTATGTGATATTGTACAGGGGCTATATTACACATGGAGGGAGGGGTGTAGATTATGCGATGGTGGATATGGGACATATACATTAGGATATTTTGGGTGTGTTAGAGTAAAGGGGTAATAGCCTACATGTAGGGTCTCTACCTAAGTCTACATGGCTTTTAAGAATGGTCACTTGTCTGTTTAAACCAAACCCCATTAACAGTGTCCTACCTATTCCTAGATATCCCCTCTTGTATGGGCTGCATCAGCTCCTCAGGTCGCTATAACTACAGACCTGTTCTCTCTCTCCTGATAGGCTGCCACATCAGTTGCTATAGCTACAGACCTGTGTGATCTCTCCTGATAGGCTGCCAGCACTGGTCGCTATAGCTACTGCAGCCTAATAGAAGCCAGGAAACATGAATCAGCGTATTGAGACAACCCCTTTAATGGATGTATTTTCCAAAATTAAGTCTTTTGAAGAGAGTTTATTAAATTTTAGCACCTTAGAGTGTCCACAAACCTATAACGTGCCTAATATATAGCCCAATAAAAACGAGACCCTAAAGTCCAAGTAGATGCTCCTCCTATTCTAAGGATTGTGGGTGAATCATATAGTGCACAAGGACAAAATAAATTCTCTCTCTAAAAACAGCAGAATCAGGGGAATCTAAATTGAGTTGCATTCTCCTGTTACCATTTTCTATGTTCCAGTAAATAATGGATAAAAATTGAAAATCCTGAAATTTTTAAATTTCACCTCTTTTTTTATTATATTTCTTTGAAACACCTAAAGGGTTAACAACCTTTTTAAATGTTGTTTTGAATACCTCCAGGAGCCCTGTTTTTATTCGAGTAATTTGATGGGGGGGGGGGGGGGGTGTGGGGGGGGGGGGGGGGGGGGGGGGGGGTACCTAATATTAAAGGCCCCCTCAAAGCCGTGTCCCAAAGCTCACTGGCCTATAAGAAAATCGTGTTGCAATTTTATTGAAAATTTGTTAAAAATTTGCTACAAAATTTAAAAGCCCCCTTATATCCTAAAAAAATATGTTGGCATCATTTTTTGAAAAATCTTTTAAAGTAGTCTTCTGGTAGAGGTTCATTATTTACAATTTTTTTGTATATGATGATTTGGCTTACAAATTTTTAAACTTTGAAAATGGCAAATTTTTCCAAAATTTTCAATTTTTTTTGAAATTTTTACAAATAAGGATTGTTTCCACCAAAATTAATTGCTGACTTGAAGTACAGTGGGTCATGAAAACACTCTGTTGGTAAAATTATAAAAAGTAATCACCATGTCAAAACAATCTCTTTAATCACTCATGTTAAGAAAAGTATTAAAAATTCAAGAGCTACATTGATAATTTACTGACTCCCAAGCCAGACCATTCTATTAACAACATCTAAAAAAATTCTATACCCCCCCCCTACTAATCTAGTATCCTAATCTAATAAAATCTATCTAACTACACAACAATAACTAATCAATACTATTCTAGCAACCCACTTATAAATTTTTCCTATCTAACTCTATCTAACAACCAAAAATTTTAAAAATTCTAACCTATCTCTAGTCTACTCCTTTTAAAACGATCAATCTAAAACTTAATATCTATCTACTATTCCTTCTAATTCTAAATCTATAATAAATCCCTAATCTATATCAAAAATAAACACTAAAAAACTACCATTCTAAATCTAAAATTTCAAAAATTCTACTAACTACTTCTAAATCTAAAATCTAATATCTACTAAAAAACTCTATCTATCTAAAATATACTACCCATTCTTACAAAATCTAAACTACTAATCTAGATAAACAAAATCTAATCTAACTAATCTATCTAAAGTCTAATCTACTATTAATTCTAACACTAACTTCTAATTCTAGTTCTAAAAAAACATCCATCTACATTCTATATTCTAATTCTACCTATAGAGTTTTCTACTCTAAAATTAAAAGACATCTAAAAAAAAAGCATTCTAATAATAACTCAATTAAACCAATATCTAAAAAACCTAACTACTAATTCTATCTAAGTCTACCACTATCTGAAACAAACAAATTACCACTCTAACTTCTGTATCTACTATCTATCTAAAATTCTAAATCTAACTACCCAGACTGCTGCGATGCTCAATACCCAGACCTCCAAAAAGAAATTTGTTGAAGCTCCAGCTCAAAATCTACTGAATACATTCTTACTAGGTTCAGCTAAAGCACATATAAGAGTCCAACAAAATAAACTCTACCGTTGAAACAGAGCTGGGGCATTGTTGGCAGGATTAGCTAAACCGTGGCAGCCAAGGCCCCCAATTGCAGCAATTCGATCGCCCACCACAAATACTATTCTCACCAAATCAGAAGAAATTGAACTGGCCTTCACTGAATTTTACGAATCCCTATATAGTGCCGAACCATTTGATTCAACTGTCACGTACACGCTCACCAGCACGTGACTGGGGGCCACTGTAATGGGGTAGATGTATCTCCACTTGCGCTCACCTCTCAATCAGGCAGCGAATCAAGCATAAATCGCACCACAAGACAGCTCCAGCCCCCCCCAAAATACACGCTGCCACCACTCACTGCCGACCACCTTCTTCAATAATCAAACAATGAATCGGCCGAAGTGAATCAGATTCCTACAATATTCTAAAAAGCTCGTAAAAAAAAATGCGTACCTCACTGCTCTAAAGCAGTCTACAAAATAAAATAACACTCCTTCAAGGAAATGGATACCGTGCAACAACAAGAACCAAAGTATTAACTGATAACTTTAATATTAAAAATGATTTTCAGTGCTTACATAAACAGAATATGATACCCATCAAGGACATGACCTACACATCCAATCAGTATTAAATTAAAAGGGAAAAAAATGAGAAGCAATTCACACTTACCAGATGTTTCCAGATCAGGTGCCCCGGGGGAAGGATGTAAAATGGGAACACAGCCAATCCCAGGATTGTCCCCAAGCTATGAACACCTACTATAGCCTGGCCTCCGTGATCTTATATTATACAATGTCTAAGGTTGTCCCCCTCCTCTCAGTCATTTTTTGCCTCCTCTTTTACTGACTGAAATTATGAGGAGGTGGGTGGGCGACACGGTGATTTGTCTGATGAGGGTTGTTGGCGTACTATCCTGCCACAAGATGGCAATCACGGACTGGCTTCTGCTGGGCAAATCACTGAAAGGTTTATGTGTTGGGATGGTACAAAGGTGAAAACATAACTGTTTAAACTTTCTGGAAGGTATTGTTGTATGCTACGATTTGTAAAATATGTCCGTTAATCTAGGGCTTATCAGATAGCAACTGGGACTGTAACCCCACAGGATACTTATACTTGTCAAAAAAGGACTGGGGCGATATTCAGCAGACGCCATGCTATAAGGGGCATTTGGGGGGTGTTTTTCCTAAAGCTACAGGAATTCTTGGACTTCACAATATAAGAAACTGGTTTAATTACGAATACAGAATACATTTATTTTCAATTGTGCTACATACCTCAACTAAAAGTGCACACTTTTCTCTCTAATCTTAACATGCCGCACCTATCTACTGACCAACGTAGTTTTCTCGAAAAGGCAATGTCAGAAGATGAAGTAAACTCAGCCATTACACAATTGGCAAACGGTAAGATCCTGGGACCCAACGGATACTCAGGGGAGTTTTACAAAATATTAAAAATAGACGTCTTGCCACTCCTCACAAACCTCTATAACGATATTTATCTAAACTCTGTCATAGTAGATTCTTTTTTTGACTCCCGAACAATCCTGATACCTAAACCGAATAAAGACCCTACACTTATGGCCTCATACTGCCCAATATCCCTACTCAATCAAGACTATAAAGTTCTTGCGAAGATACTTGCCTGCCAACTGCAATTAATTCTCCCCCACTTGATCCACCCTTCCCAAAACGGCTTCATTTCTAGCCAACAACCACAAGAGGAAGTGCGGATGCATTGATGTCTCGGCTCCAGACTGGAAACGCCCGACCTGTATACTTTTAAGCCTTAATGCCGAAAAGGCAGTTGATAAAGTATCCTGGCCATATTTAGATGCCACACTGACAAGAAGAGGCTTTGGGGATTTATTCTCTAACTTCCTGAACCACATACATGCAAATTCTACTACTAATCCCCCATGATTAATGGTCGTATTTCTCCGCTATAAATTTATTTAGGGGAACAACAGGGATACCCACTGTCCCCTTCATCCTTTTTAATTGGCCCTAGACCCCCTGCTCTACCATATAACTCAATCAATACCTATAAAGGAATTAGTACATCTGGACAAGACTGAAAATTTTCGGCGTATGCCTTGAAGATCTACTACTGTTCGTGTCTGAACCCGTAGACATCGCTGCCGCCCATACAATCCGATATACAAAGGAGACGGAAATTTGATGGGGTACACCATCAATGTAGACAAAAGCGAGGGCATGCTTTTGACAGGCCCAGCCAGACCGTCTTGGTCCGCACTGATCCCCATCAGATGGTGTACAACTTCCCTGAGTTTGGTTATCTAGATGCCTGCATAATATCTATTCTGAAAACATTACAAAATACTTGGAAAAATTGCGAGTGACACTCACAAGATGGGCCAATCTCCCGTTATCGTTCATGGGCAGATACAACCTGTTAAAAATGGTGAAATTTCCATGTTTACTCTATATTTTTCATATGTTACCTATCTATTTGAAAACTAAAGATGAAAAACAAATATTAAAACACTACAGATTGTTTATTGGAAATAACAGATAGAGCGCCGAATTTCGCTGCAGGTCCTATTTCATCGCTAACTCAATGTGGTCTGGCCTTCCCCATATTAACTCTATAATTTATGCGGCTATTGGTGAGATATATCACTGACTGGGCACAAAATACTAATATATTCACCACTGTCCACTTAGATCAGTTATTTTGTTTAGGCACTTCTTTAATGAACTTCCTACACTCTACGTATAGTGGTATACTACCTTCAATGAAGAATTTTCTTCTCATGCCAATTTGGCGGGCCTGGCGTAAGATTCGACAGATGAAAAATCTGAACCCAGAACGGTCCCTTTTTCTTTCTCCCCTACATAATCCAGGTTTTCAAGGAGGTGCCCTGCATAGGGTCTTTGCCACATGGCATAAACAAGGCTTAACACACTTACACCACTTTGTCTACTAAAAAACTCTAGGAGACCCCTTACGATACAAGAATTACAGCAATTACACCCAACATTGCGGATACCTTTCCTTAATTATCTGCAGTTAACACACTATCTAGATCAAGTAATAGCAGGCTTCACAGAAAAAGATTGGAACTCTGAGTTCGATAATATTCTCCTTAACCCTGTTACAAGGAAATCCCAATTATCCAGCATATATGACTATCTCCTGGAAGATATAGATTACGACCGAACTAATCTGAGTTTAACACATTGGAAATCTAAGAACAGGGGGCTGACTTCGGAGGTGGTCTTGGAGGCCTTACGGGATGCACATAAATTTCTGCCCTCAGCAAAATATATTGAAATGTTTTTAAAGACGATTCATAATGCCTACCTTACTCCTGTTATAGGGCTATAAGATGGGCAAATATCTAACAGATAACTGTTTTAATGGCTCCTCTCCTGACCGACCTTCTAACCACTGTCTGTGGGAATGCCCGGTGATTAGGGACTATTGGGAGTCCTCTCTCACTCACCTGAACCGGCATGGGCTCTTTTTGGGTACACGGATAGGTCACAGTGCAATGTCAGCAATACAAACAACCGAATACTACATGTGGTAGCAGCTGCAGCAAGGAAAGCGATTCTCCAAGTATGGCTCCAGCCGACAGGCCCTTCTATAGCATTGTTTCAGGAAAAGCTTTTCTTTATATTTCAAATGGACTGGGTCGAAGCGGCGCAACACAAAGAACGCAGAGTCAAAAAATCTTTCAATCTCTGGGCAAAATACATTGACACCCTTTCAATAGATATCAAAACGACAATACATAATTGTTTTGGTCTCATCACATGGTATTTAGCCAGTGAATTGTTGGGTACCACTCCAATATCAGTCTAACTTCATAAGTAAAACCTGGGAGATTAACACAGCTATACCCCTTAAGATATAGCATTGCCAGCATTGCTGCTTGCCAGGGCAGCATTGGTTGGGGTGGGGTGGGGGAGCCCACGGCAGGAGGGATCTTAGGAGCTAAGCAAAAGGTGAATGACCGGTTTGCTTGTTACAGTGAAATGAGACAAGCTGTCGGATACATGCCCTATAATTTATTCGATAAATTTTTTAGATACCTAAGAGTTACCTCACCTATTGAAAAAAATGTTATGGTTAACTTACGCAACACCAATAGTATCTAGATAAATGGTTTAAAAATGTTAAATGTTATGTTCAAAAGTTATTTTTACTCGATGATTCTTTTTGAATGTATGCTATGTAGAAATCCTTTCTTGTGATTTATAAGATCTGTATTACAATATACGTTGGAATTTAATAAAAACAGTTTAAAAAAAAAAAAAGTTTCACAGTATTAAAGATTCACAGATGAAGTGGAACATTTCAGATTTGAAAAAAAGGGCTTGGTCCTTCCGTCCAAGCCAGGCTTAGACCTTAAAGGGTTAATATTCTTGGCCATGGTCATATGCCTTCTGAGCCGGGGAGGGATAGCCATCTGCTATGGATTAGCCGTCAAGATGAGGTGATAATGAATATTAGGGAAGTGGTAAATTTGACAGAACTTTATAGGACGCAGGCTTGATAGTGATGATGTAGACAGTTAAGGTCGATCACTATATCTAAACATGATGTTGTCTATCCTTGGAGTATAGACATAAGGTGATAATGTAAATCAGGTAAATGGAGAACATTATAGCTCTTGTAGGACACAGGCTTCATGGTGCATCATCAAGTCCATAGACTCTTCTTGGTCTTTCTTACACATCCTAATTATTGGCCCAATGTTCTGTCAAGGTGACATTGTTTATCTCCAGCTCCGGCCCCAATTCTCTGATGTCTCTCCCTTCTTCTCTTCACAGTTCGGCCGGGTGCCATTACCCGCAATCAATTGTGTTTATGGTAACGCTCATCTGGGACAGGTCCCTTTCTGTGTAAGTTGATATCACTTGGTGGACAGTGAAGAATGACTGACTTTTCTTATGACTAAGATTTGCTCCTTCATTACTGGTCAACTAGAACGTTCTCATCCTCTCCTCTTCTGTTTCAGGCTTCATCATTGCTAATTGCCCAGTATCGATTTCATTGTGTCCCCCTGCGACCTTGAAATTAAAACAGGACAGAGCACAGGAAGAAACTGCTCGGAGCGGCCTTAGTGTCATGAATTGGAATATCATTGACCGCATATTTTACGGGTGTGTTATCAGCGTCACCATCAAACCCCACACGCCTCTACACATAAAGCGATTCAGAACGTTTTCATCTCATTCAACTTCGTTTGTTTTTTTTGCAGGTAAAGGATCATACCAAAATAGCTCCATTTATTAGGAACCGGCTTGAGGAATTGGTTGTGGTGCAATATACAATCTGGTCCAATCCCATTTCCTGTTCCGGCTATCCTTGGGCAGCAGAACTCTCTGCCATGTAAGAATGACTTTCTCCGTCATAACCATAATTGCTGCATTTTACTGTATCCTTTTTTATATGCCGGGACCCCGATCTTCCAGTCGGGGATCAGAGATTATCCTCTTTGTATGGTAGTGATGCATGTCAACAGTGCTGGCCCTTCTTACAGGACAAGAGACTCCCATGAGGGCCCTTCTAGGTGCTCAGACTTATTCCAATGAGGGGGCCTTATAGGGGAAAGGAGGGTGCACATACGCAGTATTCCCTTTCCTCTATGGACATATCATCTTGCTTCCATCCTAAACATAAGGTAAGGTCAATTTGTGCCTTTTGACCGGGGAGTCATCCTCTAGTCTCATAGTTGGGTCATCAGACTGGACAAGGGTCATTGTCTTCTACCTGATCCTCCTGTGATTGAGGTCATAAAATATCATAAATCCTATAGCATCCATCTATATGTAATTGTTCCTATACGACATCTACATTAAAGGTCTACATGCAATGTTCCTATCATGGCACATCTGTAGCTTTGTATGCCCCTACTGTTGAGGGTAAGCTTAATTTTTTCCATACTTGTTCTCACTGACTTTTCTTCAAAATATGCTTCATTGTTTTTTTCTTGTTCTTCATCGTTTTATTCCTGTTCTCACATCTTCTGTCATTTCCTATAATACTGGAGATGCTGATGATGAGGACATGTCCAGTAATATTCTTCTTTATTCCTTATATTTTGTCTTCTAGTTCCTCCAAGCAGCGGCCATCGTAAAAGATGAGTGGATTCGCGTGGTCTTATCCTTATTTAAATTAGATGTTTACCCCCACAAGCACACCATAGGGTTTCATCCAAAGGTTGTGTATTTGGCCCTCATTATAGTAAAAAGATGGGGGGAGGCCCTCAGTGGAACTGGTTGATAGGTTCTGTCTCTTCTTACTTGGTTTTATAAGTGATATACATTTATCTATCTCCTCAGCATTTATGTCTGGACGTGTCCCGCAAAGGTTTTTCCATCAGCATGCGGGAGAACATCCCAGATTTTAGTGTCTGAAGAAGACACCAGACTGATGGAGGTAAGAAGAGCGAAACTGAAAGCTGAGATCCCACTCTCCATGATGCTCTATTCAATCTGTGACGTCCAGTAGAAGCCTCCAGAATTGTCACCGGTCCAAATAACCCAACAACTGATCTACTAATACCACAATGAGTACATGAAGGTGAGCAGAGGAAATATCACAGGACATCTGCACTTCTGATCGCTCCAAAACTTCATCCCTTTTTATTGCTGATGGATTCTTTTCGTATGTTAAGCACTATTAGAAGTGTCTGGACTGGTCAGTATGTATGATTGTTGCCTCAATAACTGGTCAGTATATATGATTGTTTGCTCAATAACTGGTCAGTATGTATGATTGTTTGCTCAATAACTGGTCAGTATGTATGATTGTTGGCTCAATGTCAGAAGAAAATGACTTTTCTTCTAAATATTCTCCATTGTTTTATTCCGGTTCTCACATCTTTTGTCATTTTCTATTATACCGGAGACGCTGATGATGAGGAAACATCCAGTAATATTCTTCATTTCTTATATTTTGTCTTCTAGCTCTTCCAAACAGTGGGCATCGTAAACAAGTGGATCGTGTGTGTCTTCCTTATTCTAAATTACCCGACATTTAACGATCTCAAGGTTGGTACATGTACACAAATGTGTTACCCCATAAGCAAATGTAGGATTTTATCCCGAGCCGTGTATGTAGCCCCCAGTGGTTGCTAGGTTCTGTCTCTTCTTACTTGGTTGTATAAGTGACATAAATTTATCTATCTTCTCAGCATTTATGTCTTGATGTGTCCCGGAAAAGCTTCTACATCACCATGCGGGAGAAGATCCTGGAAAGAAGAGGCCAGGATGCTGGAGACAAGAAGAGCAGAATAGGAGGCTAAGATCCCGCTCTACAGGACGCTCTATACAACCTGTGACGTCCAGTAGAAGCTTCCAGCATCGTCACCGGCCCAAATAACACCCAACACCCATTCTACTAACACCATAATGAGGACTTGGAGGTGAGCAGAGAGAATATTATAGGACATCTGCACTTCTGATCGCTCCAGAACTTCATCCCTTCTTATTCTTGATGGTTTCTTTTCCTGGGTTGACGTCTTGTAGTTGGCTCTGGTTGTGCTGTGTCTGCAGGATACCATCAGTAATATCTGGTCTCATCAGTATGGATGTTAATCTTAGCTCTATCCTTTATTTTTAGGTTTCATCCACCCCTGAAGAATGGAGGAAGAGCGAGGAGTCTGAAGACACAACTTTCCAGACTGTGACTACCAGAGATACGTCCTGATCACAGCTCGCCCTCTCCATACATCATCAAGTCGTTTAGACAAGGGGAAACCTCACTATTGCATCATGGAAGTGTCCAGCGGCAAAGGAGTCATGGAGGAAAAGATGAGAAAGGAGGATGTGCGGTCTTTGCTGCATTGTGACCCGATTTCTCCCCCCCAAGGGGGGAAAAAAAAAGGGGGGCCCCCCCCCCTTTTTTTAAAAACCCCCTTTTTTTTTTTTCCGGTTTTTTCCCCCTTTTTTTTTTTAAAACCCTTTTTTTTTTTTTGGGGTTTTTTTAAAAAAAAAAAAAAAAAGTTAAACCTTTCCCAAACCCGGGGGGGAAATTTCCCCCTTTTAAAAAAAAAAAGGGGAAAAAAAAAAACCAAAAAAAAACCCCCCAACCCCCTTTTTTTTAAAAACCAAAAACCCAAAAAAAAGTTTTAAAAAAAGGGAAAAAAAAAAACCCCCTTCCCCAAAAAATTTTTTGGGTTTTTTGGGGGGTTTTTTAGGGGGGCCCCCCGGGGGAAAAAAAAATTTTTTTTTTTCTTAAATTTTTTTTGGGGGAACCCTTTTTTTTTTATTACCCCGGGGGGCCCCCCCAGGAATTTTTCCCCCCCGGGTTTTTTCCCCCCAAAAAACCTTTTTTGGCCCTCCCCCCTAAAAAGGGGGAAAAAAAAAAAAATTTTCCCCGGGCCCGGAAAAAAAAAGGGAAAAAAAATTGGGTCCTTTTTTTTGGGGGGAACCCCCTTTTTTATAAAAGGGGGGGGGGGAAAAAAAAAAAAAAAAAAAGGGGGGGGGGGTTTTTTTTAAAAACCCCCCCCCAACACCCCCCCAAAAAAACCCCCCCCCCAAAAAAAACCCCTTTTTTAAAAAAAACCCCCCCCCTTGGTTTTCCTTTCCCCCCAAAACCCCCCCAAAAAACCCCCTTTCCCCTTTTTTTTGGCCCCCGGGGGATTTCCCCCCCCTTTTCCCCCTTTTAACCTTTTTTTTTTTTTTTTTTTTTTAAAAAATTGGGCCTTTCCCCTTTGGGGTTTTTTTAATTTCAATTTTAAAAAACAATTTTAAAAAATTTTTAAAAAAACCCCTTTAAAATTTTTTTTAAAAAATTCCCTTTTTTTTTTAAACCCTTTTAAAGGGGGGGGGGTTTTTTTGGTTTTTTTAAAAAGGAAAAGGGGAATTTTTTGGGGTTTTTTTTCCCAAAGGGGGGGTTTTTTAAAACCCCCCAAACCCCTTGGGGGGGAAAAAAAAAAATTTTAAAAAAAAACAAAAAACCCCCCCCCCCCCCAAAATTTTTTTTGGGGGGAAAAAGGGGGGGTTTTTTTTTTTTTTTGGGTAATTCCCAAAAAAGGGGGGGGCCCTTTTTGGGGGGGGGGGCCCCAAAATTTTAAAAAATTTGGGTTTTCCCCCTTTTTTCCCCCCAAAAAAATTTTTGGGGGAAAAAAGGGGGGGTTTTTTTTAAAAGGTTTTTTAAAAAACCCCTTTAAAAAAAGGGGGGGGGGGTTTTTTTTTTCCCCAAAAAAAAAATTTAAAAAATTTTGCCGGCCGAAGGGGGCCCCCCATTCCTTAATTTTTAAACCCCCCAAAACCCCTCCCCGGGGGGCCCCCCAAAAAAATTTTTCCAAAAAAAAAAGGGGGAAAAGGGGGGGGCCCCCCGGGAAAATTGGTTAATTTAAAAAAAAATTCAAAAAAAGGGGTTTTAAAAAAGGTTACCCCTTTTAAAAAATTTTTGGTGGAAACAAAATTTTTTAAAAAGGGGAAAACCCTTTTTTGGGGCCCCCCCCTTCCCAAAAAAAAAAAAAAGGTTGGGGGGAAAAAAAAAAAAAACTTTTAATTTTTTTTTTTTTTTTAAAAAATTTTTTAAAAAAAAAAAACCCCCCCCCCAAAAAAAATTAAAAAAAACTTTAACCCCGGAAAGGGGGGAAAAAAAGGGAAGGGGGGAAAAAAAAAAACCCCAAGGGGGGGTTAAAAATTAAAAGGGGGTTTTTTGAAAAAAAATTTAAAAAAAAAAATTTTTTTTTAAAGGGGGTTTTTTTTTTTTCCCCCCCCAAATTTTTAAAAAATTTTTTCCCCCAAAAAAAAAATTTTTAAAAAATTTTTTTTTAAAAAAAAAAAAAAAGGGGGTTTTTTTTAAAAAAAAAAAGGGGGAAAAAAAGGGGGGGAGGGAAAAAAAGGGGGGAAAAAATTTTTAAGGGGAAAAATTTTTTAAAAAAAAAGGGGGGGGGGAAAAAAAAAAAACCAAAGGGGGGAAAAAAAAGGGGGTTTTTTAAAAATTTTTTAAAAAAAGGTCCCCAAACCCCGGGGCCCCCCTTTTTTGGGGGGGGCCCCTTTCCCCCAAAAAACCCCCAAAAACCTTTTTGGGGCCCCCTTTTTTTCCCCCCGGGGGGGGGGTTCCCCCCGGGGTTTTTCCCCCCGGGGCCCTTTTTTGGGGGCCCCCAAAAAAATTCCCTTTTTTTTTGGGGGGGCCCCCAAAAAACCCCCAAAATTTTTCCAAAAAAATTTTTTTTTAAATTTTTTCCCCTAACCTTTTTGGGGGCCCCCCCTTTTAAAAAGGGGGGGAAAAAACCCGGGCCCCCTTTGGGGTTTTTTTGGGGGTTGGAATTTTTTAATTTTAAAAATTTTTTGGGGCCCCCTTTGGGGGGGGTTTTTTAAAATTTAAATTTTTTGGGTTTTTTTAAAATTTTTTTTTAAAGAAAAGGGGGAAAAACCCTTTTTAAAAATTATTTTGGGGGGGGGAAAAAAAAACCCCAAAACCCCAAAAAAAAGGTTTTGGGAAAGGGAGGGGGAAAAAAGCCCAAAAAATTTTTTTTTTTCCTAATTTTTTTAAAATTTTTTTAAAGGGGCCCCAAAAAAAAAAAAAAAGGGTTTGGGGGAAAAAAGGGGGGGGTTTTAAATTTTTGGGGGGGGTTTTTAAAAAAATTTTTTAAAAAATGGGGAAAAGGGGGGGTTTCCCCCCCCCGGGGGGGGGTTCATTTTAAAAAAGGGGGGTTTTTTTCCCCCCAAAAACCCCCCCTTTTTGGGGGGGGGGAAAAAAAAAAAATTTTTTTGGGTTTCCCCGGGGGGAAAAAAAAAAAAAAAACCCCCCAAAAAAAAACCCCAAAAACCCCCGGGGTTTTTGGGGTTCCCCCGGGGGGGGGAAAAAAAAAAAGGGGGGGGGAAATTTTTAAAATTTTTTTCCCCCCCTTTTTTTTAAAAAAATTTTTTTTTTTTTTAAGGGCCCCCCCCCTTTTTTTTTTGGGGTTTAAAGGGGGGGCCCCCCTTTTTTTCCCCCTTTTTTTTTGGGGCCCCCCCTTTTTTTGGGGGGGGGCCCGGGTTTTAAAAAAATTTTTGGGGGGTTTTTTTGGGGGGGGGGTTTCGGGGGCCCCCCCCCAAAAAAAGGGGAAAAAAATTTTTTTTTCCCCCCCTTTTTTTCCCCAAAAAAAACCCAAAAAAAAAATTTTTGGGGAAAATTTCCCTTTTTTTGTTAAAAAAATTTCCCAAATTAAAAAAAATTTTTCCCCCCCGGTTTTGGGGGGGGTTTTTTAAAAAATTGGTGGGGGGGGGGGCCCCCCCCCCTTTTTTTTTTTTAAAAAAAAAACCCCCCCCGGGGGGGGGGGGGGGGCCCTAAAAAAACCCCCGGGGCCCAAGGGGGGGTTTTTTCCCCCCCCCAAAAACCCCCCCGGGGGAAAAGGGGGGGCCCCCCCCAAAAAGGGGGAAAACCCCTTGGGGGGGGGGAAAAAAAAAAGGGGGAATTTTTTTGGGTTTTGGAAAAAACCCCAAGGGGGAAAAAGGGGAAAAAAAAAACCCCTTTTCCCGGGGGAAAAAAAGGGGGGGGCCCAAAAAAAACCCCCCCCCGGGGCCCCCGGGTGGGGGGGGAAAAAAAAGGGGGGGGCCCCCCTTTTTGGGGGGAAAAAAAAGGGGGGGGTTTTTAAAAAAAACCAAAATTTTTTTCCCCCCGGGGGGTTTTTTAAAAAATTTTTTTTGGGGGGAAACCCCAACCCCAAGGGGGGGGAAAAAAACCCCAAAAAAAAGGGGAAAAAGGGGGGGGGCCCAACCCCCTAAAAGGGGAAAAATAAAAAAAAAAAAAAGGGAAAAATTTTCTTTTTTTTGGAAAAAACCCCCCCGGAAAGGTTTTTTGGGGAAAGGAAAAAAAAAAAGGGGGAAAAAAAAAACCCCCAAAAACCCCCCCCAAAACCCCCCTTGGGGAAAGGGGGGGAAAAAAAACCAAATAACCGGGGGCCCCGGGGGGGGGGGGTTTCCCAAAATTAAAAGGGGGCCCCTTTTAAAAGGGGGCCCCCCCCCGGGGCCCCGGGGGGGGAAAAAAAACCAACCGGGCCCCACAGGGCCCGGGGGGGCCCCCCCCCCCCACCCCCCGGGGGGGGAAAGCCCCAAAAAAAAACCCCCCCCCCCCCGGGGGGGGCCCCAAAAAAAACCCCCCCCGGGGGAAAAACCCCCAAAGGGGGGGAAACCCCCGGGGGTTGGGGAAAAAAACCCCCCCGGGGGGGGAAAAAGGGGGGCCCCCCGGGGGGGCCCCCCCCCGGGGGGGAAAAAAAAACCCCCCCCCCCCGGGGGGGCCCTTAAAAAACCCCCCCGGGGGCCCCCCCAAAAAAAAAAAAACCCCCCCCCCCCGGGCCGCAAGCTAGGGGGAAAAAAACCCCAAAAACCCCCCCCGGGGGGCCCCCCGGGGGGAAACCCCCCCCCCCCGGGGCCCCCCCCAAAAAAAAACCAAAAAAACCCCCGCCCCCCGGGGGGGGCCGGGGGCCCCCCCCCCTTTGGGGGGCCCCCCCCGGGGGGGGGGAAAAAAAAGGGGGGGAAAAAAAGGGGGGGGGGGGAACGGCCCCTTTTTTTCCCCCTTTTTTTTTTTGGGGGGGGCCCCCCCGGGGGAATGGGCCAAAAAAAATTTTTTAAAAAAAATTTTTTTTTCCCCTTTTTTTGGGGTTTTTTTCCCCCCCGGGGGGGCCCAAAAAAACCCCAAAAAAAAAAATTTTTTTTTTCCCCCCCCCAAAATTTTTTTTTAAAATTTTTTGGGGGAAAAAATAAAATTTTTTTTTTGGGGGCCCTCCCCGGGGGGGGGAAAATTTTTCCATTTTTCAAAAAAAAAAAAGGGGGGCCCCAAAAAAAGGCCCAAAATTTTTCCGGGGGGAAAAATTTTGGGGGGGGGGGGGTTTTTTCCCCCGAAAAAAATTTTTTTTCCCCCCCCCCCAAAAACCCCCCGGGGCCCGGGGGTTTTAAAAAACCCCCAAACCCCCGGGGGGTAAACCCCAACCCAAAAACCCCCCAAAAAAAGGGGAAAAAGGGTTAAAAAATTTTTTGGGGGGGTTTCCCTTTTTTGGGGGAAAAACCCCCTTTTTTTTTTTTTAAAAAAAAAAAATTTTTTTTTAAAAAGGGGGGGGGAAAAAAAAACCCTTTCCCGGGGCCCCCCCCGGGGGGGGGGGGGGGGGGGGAACCCCCCCCCAAAAAAAAAAAAAGGGAAAAAAAAAAAAAGCAAAAAGGGGCCCCGGGGCCCCCCAGGGGGCCCCCCCGGGAAACCCCCCCTTTTTCCCCCCGGGGGCCGGGGCCCCCCTTTTTTGGGGGGGCCCCCCCCCAAAAAAGGGGGGGGGTTTTCCCCTCCGGGGCCCGGGGGGGCCCCCCCCCCCCAATTTCCCCCCCGGGGGCCCTTTTAAATTTTTCCAAAGGGGGGGGTTTTCCGGAACCCCCCCCCCGGGAAACCCCCCTTTAAAAATTTTCCCCAAAAATTTTTGGGGTTTTTAAAAGGGGGGGGGGGGTTTTCCCCCTAGGCCCCGGGTTCCCCCCGGGGGGCCCAAAAAAAACCCCTTTTTTCCCCCCCCCCAAAACCCCCCTTGGGGGGTTTTCCCCCCCAAAAAAAAGGGGGGGGGAAAAAAAGGGAACCCCGGGGGGGTTAAAAAGGGGGGGTTTTCAAACCCCCCCAAATTTTTAAAAAAAACCCAAAAAAATTTGGGGGGGAAAAAAAAAGGGGGGGCCCCCCCGGGGGGGGGGGAAAAAAAAAGGGCCACACCCCCCCCTTTTTTTACCCTTCAAACCCCCGATTCACCCAAGGGGAAGGGCATGGTTTTTAAAACACCTACATGATGCACCTATACACTAGCCATGGCATACATGCAGGGGTGCAGTAACACACCTACATGATGCACCTATACACTAGCCATGGCATACATGCAGGGGTGCAGTAACATGGGCTATGGAGGGGGATCTCCACTGCTCCCATATATGCATACATGCCAACTTTCGAAAGTAAAAAAGCAGGAGACTTGAAAGCGTCGTGTGTAGCAAAAATTTGCATATCCACGCCCATCTTGCATGTAAGCCACGCCCCTTCGTAAAAGCCACACCCTACTCCACCTAACAGTGTAAATGGCTCTGGAAGAAAGCTAAATTGGGGTTTTTTGGCGTCACCCAGCTTCCCTGGACTGTTGGATGGTCTATTCAGCATCCAGGAGAGCTGGGAGATACCGCCAAACTATGCCCCAATAGGTAGGTATCTCGGTGGCCTATTTGAACCCTGTAGCCAGGTAGTAGCCTCCTGTAGCCAGGTTAATGGCCCCTTCTAGCCAGGTAGCTGTCCCCAATAGCCAGGTATCGCCCCTTATAGCCAGGTAGTGCACCTTATAGCCAGGTAGTGCCCCTTACAGCCAGGTAGTGCCTCCATTAGCCAGGTAGTGCACCCAATAGCCAGGTAGTGCCTCCAATAGCCAGGTAGTGCCTCCAATAGCCAGGTAGTGTCCCCAATAGCCAGGTAGTGCCCCATTAGCCACTTAGATGCTCCTTACAGCCAGGTAGTTCCCCTAGCTCTCACAAAGCTAGGAGAACATTGCCGGCGGCGGCGCAGGACTGAGGCTAAAGGGCAGCGTCAGGAGACGTAAAGAGACGCTGCCCGATGGCTCTGTACACACATAACCTCCAGCTTCTGTAAAGAGGCGGGAGGTTAAACCACTGAAGCGGAGGGGGGGGGGGGGGTGGGACACAGCCCACATTAGCGGGAGTGACCCGCCAAAAACGGGAGGGTTGGCAACTATGCATATATGTACTGTCTACACCACAGGCTGTACCTGGCTATCAGCCTGTACCTATACAATAGCCACAGCATTGCATCTATCCAGGGGTGCAGGAGCATGGTCTATGCAGGGTGGAAGTGATCTCCACTGCTCTCATACATGCACTGTCCACACTACAGGCTGTACCTGGCCATCAGCCTGCACCTACATGATGCACCTGTACAATAGCCATGACATTGCATCTATCCAGGGGTGAAGGGAAGTGATCTCCTCTGCTCTTATATATGCACTGTCAGTGACCACAGTACATGCTGTACCTGGCCATCAGCCTGCACCTATACAATAGCCACAGCATTGCATCTATCCAAGGGTGAAGGAGTATGGGCTATGGAGGGTGGAAGTGACAACACTGTCCACACTACAGGCTGTACCTGGCTATCAGCGTACACCTATAAACTAGCCATAGCATTGCATCTATCTGGGGGTGCAGGAGGGGTGAAGGGAATATATCTCCACTGTCCACACTACAGGCTGTACCTGGCAATCAGCCTGCACCTACATGATACAATAGCCATGGCATTGCATCTATCCATGGGTGCCGGAGCATGGGCTATGGAGGGTGGAAGGGATCTCCACTGCGCTCATATATGCACTGTCAGTGACCACACTACAGACAAGGGCCATTTTATCCATTGTGCACACTAGGCAGTTGTCTAGAGGCCCCACAAGCCTAGGGGCCCCAGGTGGTAAATGTATGTCCCAGGAATCCAGAGAGCATGCTCTGGATCTCTGTGTTGGGGCTGATGATTTAATGGTTTGTGTGATGTTAGGATGTACAAACAGTTAGAAACCATGGTGGATCAGGAAGCCATCGCCTCCCTGCTTTGTCATTTAGTCTTGTAGACTGTAGGCTGCCTACAAGATGTAAGCGGGGTGTCCCGATGTAGGTGGCGTGATGATATAGGTGTGCTTGGGGTGGTTAAAAGCATGGCTTCATGCAAAAAGATATTCACAGCTTATGTTGTTGCATAGAGCTTATAAAACTCTTTTCCAGCTATTCAAATGGGGTATTAGGTCAGACTCCAGTTGCCCACGAGGTGAAATGGAGGAGGCCCAGCTTTTGCACATGATATGGGAGTGCAGGGACTTGGGCAACTTCTGGAAAGAGGTTATCCAGTTAATTAGCAAAGTTCATAAAATTGATATCCCTCTAGACCCACTGCACTGTGTACTTAGCTATTTAGAAGATATAGTATTTGATGTTGAACAAAGAATTAGCATTTCCCGAATGTTATATATGGCCAGAAAGTTAATTGCCTTTAGATGGATTCAGTCTTCTCCACCACCCATAACCGAATACGTCAACTAATTAAATAATGTCATCAGATTGGAGAGGGGCGTATACTTAAAAGAAATGCTCTGAGAAAATATGAAGGTATATGGAGCCCTTGGCTCAATTCCCAGTTTGCCTTCTCGTTCTTTACTGCTACATAATTCAGGACTGGCGCAAGGAATGGGAGCATTGTCAATTCCTATTACTGTTAGTTGAAGAAAAGGAGTAGACACTGTTGGCAAAGTGACTTCTGTCCTTGATTAAAAGTTGCTAAAAAAAATCATGGGTACTGCTCTTGGTTTGGTGGGTATGGGTGGGATGGTTGGGGTTTGTTTATGGTTGTATGCTAATACTGCTGACAGCATTTATCAAGATATATGGTACGGACATATTCATATACTCCTAGTGTTTTTTATCTAAAAAGCAAAATGATTGTATATGTATGTATCCTGATGTAAAAAATAATGGTAAGAGACGTTCTATTCTGTATCTGCATTAATTGTTTAATAAAAATTATCGGATTTAAAAAAAAAAAAAAAGCATGGCTTCATGTGTGCCGTGGCTAGAGGTATGAAAAGAAAAGAAAAGAAACTATATATGGTTCTGCACATCAAAAAAACACTTTTGAAAAAATGAGCATAGGTGCACACTGGTGGGCTGCAACATACATACACATTCCAAAATCAGTAGCACACTATCAACTAAAGAAGCTATCAAAAGAGGATATAGGAATATTTAAAAAAAACATTTCTGCTATCTAGAATACATGAAAAATTTTTTTTTTAATTATCTCAGTTCACATTTTTGATCAAAATTGCTTAAGCCACCTCCGATCTTCAACGGGACCTGGCTAGAGGTATGGCCTGATTTAATGTTATGTATTTGGGCAGGGCCCACTGGACTGCTATGCCCGGGGCCCCATAATGCTGTAAAGACGGCTCTGGGCGCAACCAAACTGACTAGTGGGAGTGGTGTATCTCATCAAATCTGGACTCAGGAGGCGGAGCCAGGGGTCTCAACTGCCCGTTTTGTCGGGAGACACTAAGGCCTCGTTCACACGGCTTATTCTGCCACGTATTGGCGCCGTACTGCGCGCCGGATTTGCGCTTCAGTACGGCGCCAATCCGCGGCAGCAATTACGGTAATCCACTGCTCTCATGAGAACAGGGGAAATCCGTCGCTCCTCTCCGTCGGCAAACCCCGCCGCGGGGGGAGAAGTGACATGGC
Organism: Phyllomedusa bahiana; assembly: GCA_025379985.1. Lineage (NCBI taxonomy): Eukaryota > Metazoa > Chordata > Amphibia > Anura > Hylidae > Phyllomedusa > Phyllomedusa bahiana. The sequence goes on from JAODAL010025950.1 coordinate 51,259, forward strand.
ACATTTTTTACGGCGCGGACGCGCCGTAAACAATGCAATTGTCTATGGGGCCGGGAGCGGCGCCCCCGCCCGCCTCCGGCCCCCGCCCCCCTATTCACGGCGGATTTGTGCGCTCAATACGGCTCACAAATCCGTCGGGAATAAGCCGTGTGAACACGGCCTTAGAGTCAGTTGGACAAGAGAAAAAGAGGAGACACCATTAAAGAGTGATTAAGGAAAACAGGAGAATATAGAAAGCTCAAGGGAAGTAAAACATATAGTTGGTCTTGCATTTTCTGTCTGGAATATCAACCTCTATTACAATGACTCTCGGACTCTCATATATGCTGTGATCCACCAGTTATTTTACAGTTGTTGTTTTTACACCAAGATATATAAGTGATACTATAAAGAATAAAGAAAATTTACTAAATTCTGGTGTTCAATCCTTATCCATATACTTTACATGCCGCTGGCGTACTGAAAAGGAGTGATGTTGGGGACATTGAGGCAGTAGTCCTGTCAGGGGGCCCTGATCAAAACAGAACCCCCTGATATGGTGCAAGATAGGAACTGGTAATGGACAGAGGGGTCCTGAAATTACTTATGGCAGCCCTGGGGACATTTGCTGCAGCATCGTCAAAAAGTACATGGATCACAAAAGGGCGTCTATGAGATTCGACAAGCTGCTATAGACTAATGAAGGATGCCTCAGGACTTGCCCTGTTTAGGGGCTGTCAGGGGCACTGTTTTCCTGGGGGGACGGGGTATCACCGTGGACTCGGTCGTGGTCTTGTACTTATGTGTATTTTTGGTTAATGTCATTATTGTTTGTTTTTATCACTCTGCTCCCCAGAAATATGTTATTTAGTCGCTGGTATGACCCGAGACCCTCCACCACTTTCTAGATGTTTCTCCAGCTTTACCCAGAGCTGGTTCCCAACTGCCAATAACTGACAACATAGAGAAGCGGCAGAGCCTGTTCACCCGCTGCTGCTAACACTGTACTACTAATATAACTACTATAATACTTCCCCTTATGTACAAGAATATAACTACTATAATACTTCCCCTTATGTACAAGAATATAACTACTATAATACTGCCCCCCATGTACAAGAATATAACTACTATAATACTACACCCTATGTACAAGAATATAACTACTATAATACTGTCCCTATGTATAAGAATATAACTACTATAATACTGCCACCTATGTACAAGAATATAACTACTATAATACTGCCCACTATGTACAAGAATTTTAATACTATAATAATTCCCCCCTATGTACAAGAATATAAAATACTATAATACTGCCCCTTTTACAAGAATATAACACACTATAATACTGCTCCCTATGTACAAGAATATAACTACTATAATACTGCCGCTATGTACAGAATATAACTACTATAATACTGCTCCTATGTACAAGAATATAACTACTATAATACTGCCCCCTATGTACAAGAATATAAAAACTATAATACTGCCTCCTTGTACAAGAATATAACTATTATATCACTGCCCCCTATGTAAAAGAATATAACTACTATAATACTGCTGCTAGGTACAAGAATATAACTACTATAACACTGCTCCTATGTACAAGAATATAACTACTATAATACTGCCCCCTATGTACAAGAATATAACTACTAAAATACTTCCCCCTATGTACAATAATATAACCACTATAATACTGCCCTCTATGTACAAGACTATAACTACTATAATACTGCTCCTATGTACAAGTATATAACTACTATAATACTGCCCCCTATGTACAAGAATATAACTACTATAATACTGCCCTCTATGTACAAGAATATAACTACTATAATACTGCCCCCTATGTTTCAAGAATTATAACTACTATAATGCTGCCCCCTATGTACAAGAATATAATACTAAAAATACTGCCTCCTATGTTAAAAAGAATATAACTACTATAATACTGCCCCTATGTACAAGAATATAACTTACTTTTATACTGCCCCCTATGTACAAGAAAGTAACTACTTTACTTCTGCCCCCTATGTACAAGAATATAACTACTATAATACTGCCTCCTATGTAAAGAATATAACACTATAATACGCCCCCTATGTACAAGAATATAACTACTATAATACTGCCCCTATGTAAAAAGAATATAATACTATAATACTGCCCTCTATGTACAAGAATATAAACTACTAAAAATACTGCCCTCTATGTACAAGATTATAACACTATATAATACTGCCCCCTATGCACAAGATATAAACTACTATAATACTGCCCCCTATGTACAAGAATATAACTACTATAATACTGCCCTCTATGTACAAGAATATAACTACTATACTACTGCCCCCTATGTACAAGAATATAACTACTATAATACTGCCCCTATGTACAAGAATATAACTACTATAATACTGCGCCTATGTACAAGAATATAACTACTATAATACTGTCTCCTCAAGATTCTCATTGTTACCACCATATTCTGAGTGTACTCCAATTATGTCTATGCATCTTTTTATTCACAGTGACCCACATGAGTAAGGCCTAAATTAGACCGAAACGTCATGTAAATCTGGTCCCGTTCGTTAATTGGATTTTGTAAATAATTTGGTGGAATAAACAATTCTCTAATTGCATATCATATGGCTTCTGAGTGCTTTGGATCGTTTTATACATGATTTGGGGCAAGGTAGGATGGGCAGAGAGCTGGAATGCTTTGCTACAATACCTACAAGCAGTGAAGTCTGAGTTGCCAGGGAAGTTCTGGGCAAATCATCAATGGGCATTAGAATGGATTTGTCCCAGTTTCTGTGGAGACCTGAGTAGATGTGTGGTATTCTAGCTACGACATTACGTCCATTTGGCTGAAGCCAAATTCACTCTGCAATTTCCATATCTCAGAATGAAGCGAATGCTGCTCTCGTTAAAATCAGCAAGGCTGCAGCACCCATGCCACACCTCACAATTAATGATAAAACGCTGACATGAATTAGTTTATTAAGTGCTGTTATACAAACGACATATTTTGCCCAATTCTTACACCACTAGGGGCCACTTGTATGAAAAGGGTCTAGGTCTAAATTTCACTTTGTTGCCCATAGCAGTCAATCAGAGCGCCCCTTTCATTTCATATAGTGCTCTGGAAGAATGAGAGGGGCGCTCTGATTGGTTGCTATGGGCAACAAAGGGAAATTTAGACCTAGACCGTTTTCATACATGTGCCCCTATGTTCATTATTTTAATGTTAATTTTTGTAAACTTTTTTGTAAAATTCAAGATAGGTTTATAAACCTAAAACCCTTATAAGTGTATGTGTCACACGACGTATAATGACACGTATTGTGCATGCTGCTATACACTGGGTGTTTTAGAAGTACATTCTGGCCAGTGCATACTTCTAAAGTGCTCCCCATTCACTTTCCCTTACGCGCTGGAAAGAAGTCATATTTCACTTCTTTCTCCCGGCACATGTTGTGCCTCGGGGAAAAGATCTGAAAATCATAGCACTCAATGACTGCTATGACTTTACTGTATTTGCAGGGCATATTGTAGCGCAATTACACCTCGAAGTACGCCCTGCAAATACGCCATGTGAACATACCCTTAACCCCTTAACCCACCCTGACGTATGGGTACGTCATGGTGGTGTTAAGGAGATGTGTAACAGGATGGCAGCGCGACCCTGTGACACAGCCGCCATGTGTTAGCGGCTAATTGCAGCTAACACCCGGCGCTTAGAGCGCGCGCGGGGGGGGGGGGGGGGGGCGATGTAGCCTGCACGCGCTGTTTGACCATTTAGATGCTGCGGCAAAGATGGCCGCGCGTCTAAATGAATGAAAAACGGTGCCGCGCACCATTCTTCACTCCGATCGGGACATCAACGATGAGATTGCTGTGTCCCAATGGGTGAACATGGCAGCTGGGAGCCGTGTGAAGGCCTCCATTGCTGCCATGTTCTCGTTTGCTCCACTTCCGGCCCCAAGCAGGAAGTGGGGAAAACGCCATCTTGGTACAGCCTAATGCATTGTCTATGCAATGCATTTGGCTGTATTAACGATCGCGCCCCCTAGTGGTGAAGCGCCCTAAGGGGGACTCAATGTTAAAGTAAAAAAAAAAATAACGTTTTAAAGTGTAAAAAGCCACAAAAAATATTAAAAGTTCAAATCATCCCACCTTCACCATTTTACAAATAAAAACAATAAAATAACAAAAAAGTTACACATATTTGGTATCGCTGCATCCGAAAAAGTCTGATCTATAAAAATATAACATCATTTATCCTGTGCGCTGAACACCGGTGAAGAAAAAAAATTCAAAACGCCAAAATTGCGTTTTTTTGGGTCATTTCTTGTCCTATAAAAATTGGAATAAAAGTGATCAAAAAAGTCGCATGCACTCTTAATCGCTAGCAATAAAAAGTACACTTCAGCCTGCAAAAAATGCCGCCTCACTGACGTCCGTAGGTGTTAGTACAAAAAAGTTATCGGCCGCAGAAAATGGCGCCGTGGCGCAAATTTCAAATATAAAAAATGTTTGGAATTTTTTTACGCCACCAAAACATAACGGAAACCTTGCATGTTTGGTATTGCCAGATGCGTATCAACCTGTAGAATACAGAGAACACGTCATTTGTACTGAAGATTGAACGCTGCAAAAACAAAACACCCGCAAACATGGTGCAAGTACTTTTTTTTTTTCACATTTTGCCCCACTTGGAATTTTTCCAGTATATTCTTTTTTCTTTTTTTTTTGCCAATTTATAATGTGTTAAATATTTTATAAAATCAACTTCACCAAAAAATTTTAAGATGCATGTATGTAAACATAAAAACACCCATTTGTTACAGGCTTGGCATATAGAAACTACAATAATATATCGATGCTTTGATTTTAAGTAACTATGCATTTAAATACAAATGTCTTACTCCATTTAAAAATTTTTCCCTCCTTAACAAAACAGAAAACTAAAAAAAAATGTTTTTTAAATTTGTCGCATGAAATTTTTACAAGAAAAATTTTGCCTCCCTCCGACTTTTCCAGATAGCGAGGGCCGTCCGGACGCGCGGTGCCCCTTTTATTCTATTGTCATCCACTAAATAAGCTGTAGTAAAGAACTCGCATATATACTAAGCTAAATCGAACCCTGTACATGTTTTTCCAAAGGTAAGACAATCCTATTTTTTGAGCAGTGTCCTTGAAACCCTTTAACCATAGAATTGTCGCTACTAGGAAATAGGTTATCGGCAGAGGGGCCGGGCACCCCGGACCACCAAGACCCCCAGACCCCATTTTCTCCATCGCTCTAAAGGACGTAACCCCAAGGCTCCCCCATATATTTTATAGTAATATGAATTTCACCCCCGAAAGTACCCTCTTGTCCGCAAAAAAAAAGCCCCCCATATGTCAAAGTAGGTGGAAAAATAAAAACGTTATGGCTTTTGAAAGGCGAGGAGGAAAAAAAATGAAGAGTCATTTTTTTTTTTGTTAGGGTTAAAGGTCAAGCTCACAGCATGTTTGTTGTGCGGTTTTTATTTTTTCTAAATTTTCAAATTTTTCTTGGGCAAAAAGAAGAAAAAAGACCCAACCTCCAGTACAAATTTTAAAAGGGGTAGAAACATCTTGTGTTCCGATCATCCAAAATATTGGGGGTAACATGAAGGTACTTACAGACGATGGAGATGACCTTGGCCATTCCTGGATGTGACGGGGCTGAAAATCACTCGGTTGTTCGTATTCTGTATCTTGTCAGCACTTTACAAGACCTGCACGAGATTGATTTTTTAAGTCTTGTGAAGGGAGGAAATAAAAAAATACCACAAAAAAAAAAAAAATTTCAGCAAACCATGAAGTATGGGTCCCGTATTGATCAAAACCGAAGGGGGGAAAATTTATAAAAACTATAAATCGATAAAAAAAATGTGAGGAAATGTTTCATGTCAGCAAATGCCACTTTTATTTTAAAGGAATGTTCTTACGACATTGATGAGCTTTATACATGTAGGTAAAGATAACTAAAAGACTATTACCGAATACACTGCTGTTGTGATTTTGCTTTTTTTTCAGTTAGTGCAGAACTTATCTCCTGCTTTGTTTCCCTTTTCCCAAAAACGGACAAACACCTGAAGACTGGGTAACACTGGGACTCTGGGAAATAGGAAACCCCCTTTGCTAAAAACAACTAAAATACAAAATTAATAAAAACCCCAAAATAACTTGTATCAGACTTGATGTGTTTTCACTTACCCCGACAATATTTAAGTAAGCGGATTCATATTATTATAAAATTCTAGACTGATAGCAAGAGAAATGTGATTAGCTTGTAAAAAAAAAAGTTCTCTCTAAGCGATTTGTTAATACACTTTTATTTTTACTTTATTTTAAATTATTTCCATGGACAA